>CAJNOL010003980.1:0-18245 GCA_905250125.1 Rotaria sordida | reverse complement strand
TCTTACATTTTCTAGTTATAATTTTACACAACGTATATGTGAGAGTACGGTCGATAATAAGAAGTACCTTGTTTTCTTCATCATTCAGTCTATTACGTCGCTCGAATTTATTTTAAACAACACTGAATAAACTGATGGAAAGTAAGAAAGAGAGAGAGAGAACGAAATAAATGATCTAGAAAATACGATCATTGTTTTCTCGCGTCTTGAATGATCGATCGAAGAAAAGTAAAGATGAATAGGATACAATTCATTCCAGTTGTTGTTAACTGTGTCATCTGGATAGTCCATCCAATGTACTAGTTTGTATTGTAGTTGTAGGTGTGGATGTTAGTCGAGTCTTCTCTGACATTTAAACACGTAGGATATCTTGGGCCTGGATTCGAGTATTCTGCAACTGGATTCGCTCACAGTTGGGACCAAAAGCCAAACTCTATAGACCAAGATAGAGCTCAACGAGCTCTATCGAATGCACTATTTACTTTTTCTCCAAACCCACTCCAAGCGGGAGAAAAACTAAAAATACTGCTAAAAAACAAGCAAAAAATTAGATGTCTTTCATAAAGTGCAGCGGGATTCGCCCTCAGCTGGGACCAAAAGCTGAACATCACATAGATCGATAGAACTCGACGAGCTCTATCCAATGGACACCTTTAAAGGTATGTTATACGCTTCCATCCCCATTAAAATCCCAATATTCCCCCGAAAACCTTGGTTTTTTAGTTAAACCCGAGCTGGACTCGTCCTCAGCTGGGACCAAAAGCTGAAAATGAGATAGATCGATAGAACTCGACGACCTCTATCGTATGGACACCTTTTAAGGTATTTTATATGCTTCCATCCCCATTAAAATGCCAATATACCCCCGAAAACCTGATTTTTTCAGGTAAACGCGAGCTGGATTCGTCCTCAGCTGGGGTCATAAGCTGAAAGTCCCATAGACCGATAGAACTCAACGCGCTCTATCGAATGGACACCTTTCCGGCTCGATTCGACGCTTGGATCCCCTCCGAAAGGGCAAATCCTGGTCGAAATCCGAATTTTTGGGCGATATTTCGCAAGTGGATTCGCCTATTGGTTATACCAAATCAAGAAAATGGTATACCAAGATAGAACTCGACGAGCTCTACCCATTGAACACCTTTTTGGCTCGTTTGATGCTTGGATCTCCTCCAAAAGGTTAAATTCAAATCTCAAACCAAAAAAACTTGAAAGAATATTGCCTTTTCATTAGATCTTTATGAGGAGTATGCAAAAAAAAATATCAACAATTTTTTTTTTCTTCAAATAAAAGTGCTGAATATTTTTTAATTCATCTTTACTTATTTTTTACATGTTAATTTAGTTTTCTTTATTATTGTGTGCATTGCTTTGAATTTTAACTATGCGCGATGACAGTGAGATGACGACATCTTTCTATTTATATTTCGTTCTCTTTTTCATGAAGGACGGGTATGTGTAGAGGAAGAGAAAAAAAAATGATTGGTGAATCCTTTTATCGCTATTCTCGTCCTCGTATTAGGCCCCAATCACACAGAAAAAGATAAAACAAATAAAGCGACGCGATTGGTCTATTCCGACTTAAATCGTCTTTTTGAGATGATTTATTCGTTAATTCTGTTTTAATTCACTTTGAATTAGTCGGTGTGATTGGGGCCATAGGCCTTGTCTCCACCAGAAAAATAATACAGTATTAACTTCGTATTAAAATGATGCGTGTCTACACTTAGAAAGTTAATGCATCAATCAGAACCTAGAACGAAATGTCGCTTTCATTAATTCAATTGGAGCACATGAACTTAATGAGACTTTGATTGGTGCAGTAACTCTAATTCGCTTTTGAAAGTGCAATAAATGCGAATTAAATTTTCCACGAATCAAGTTTCTTAATTCGGTATTAACTTTTCTAGTGGAGACAAGGCCTTAGTCATCGATATTTTATTTTAATTCAGTACTAAAAAAGTGAATTTATGTTTAATTTGTTTCTGTTTTTAGATAAAAAAAAATGAAATTATATTTAATTTGTTTCTTTTTTTAGATAAAAAAAATGAAATTAGATTTAATTTGTTTCTTTTTCTGGATTAAAAAAAATGAATTTATGTTTAATTTGTTTCTTTCTTTAGATAAAAAAAATTAGATTTTGTATAATTTCTTTCTTTTTCTAGATGAAAACAAAATGAAATTATGTTTCATTTGTTTCTTTTTTTAGATAAAAAACAGTTAAATTATATTTAATTTGTTTCTTTTCCTAGATTAAAAAAACATGAATTTATGTGTATTTTGTTTCTTTTTTTAAATAAAAAAAATAAAATTTTCTTTAATTTCATTCTTTTTTTAGAGAAAAAAAAATTGAATTTTGTTTACTTTCTTTCTTTTTCTAGATGAAAAAAAAATGAATTTATGTTTCATTTGTTTCTTTTTTTAGATAAAAAACAGTTAAATTATATTTAATTTGTTTCTTTTTCTAGATTAAAAAAAAATCAATTTATATTTAATTTGTTTGTCTTTTCAGATAAAAAAAAATTAAATTTTGTTTAATTTCTTTCTTTTTTTAGATAAAAAAAAATTAAATTATTTTTAATTTGTTTGTTTTTCTCGATTAAAAAAAAATGAAATATGTTTAATTTGTTTCCTTTTTTAGATAAAGAAAAAAATTAAGTTATGTTTAATTTGTTTCTTTTTCTAGATTAAAAAAACATGAATTTGTGTTTAATTTGTTTCCTTCTTTATATAAAAAAAATGAAATTTTGTTTAATTTCTTTTTCTAGAAAAAGAAACGAATAAAACATAATTTCATTTATTTATCTTCTAGAAAAAGAAAGAAATTAAACAAAATTTCATTTTTTTTTATCTAGAAAAAGAAACAAATTAAACATAAATTCACTTTTTCAGTGCTGAATTAAAATAAAATATCGATGCTAATACGAGGACGAGAATAGCGATAAAAAGAGTCACTAATCATTTTTTTTTCTCTTCCTCTACACATACCCGTCCTTCATGAAAAAGAGAACGAAATATAAATAGAAAGATGTCGTCATCTCACTGTCATCGCGCATAGTTAAAATTCAAAGCAATGCACACAATAATAAAGAAAACTAAATTAACATGTAAAAAATAAGTAAAGATGAATTAAAAAATATTCAGCACTTTTATTTGAAGAAAAAAAAATTTGTTGATATTTTTTTTGCATACTCCTCATAAAGATCTAATGAAAAGGCAATATTCTTTCAAGTGTTTTTGGTTTGAGATTTGAATTTAACCTTTTGGAGGAGATCCAAGCATCAAATCGAGCCAAAAAGGTGTTCATTGGATAAAGCTCGTGAAGTTCTATCGATCCATCTCATTTTCAGCTTTTGGTCCCAGCTGACGACGAATCCAGCTCGGATTTACCTGAAAAAAGCAGGTTTTCGGGGGTGTATTGGCGTTTTAATGGGAATGGAAGCATATAAAATACCTTAAAAGGTGTCCATACGATAGAAGTCGTCGAGTTCTATCGATCCATGTGATTTTCAGCTTTTGGTCCCAGCTAAGGACGAATCCAGCTCGCGTTTACCTGAAAAAAACCAGGTTTTCGGGGGAATATTGGCGTTTTAATGGGGATGGAAGCGTATAAAATACCTTAAAAGGTGTCCATTGGATAGAGCTCGTCGAGTTCTGTCGATCTATCTCATTTTCAACTTTTGGTCCCAGCTGAGGACGAATCCAGCTCGGGTTTACCTGAAAAAAGCCAGGTTTTCGGGGAATATTGGGATTTTAAGGGGGTGGAAGCATATAAAATACCTTAGAAGGTATCCATTGGATAGAGCTCGTCGAGTTCTATCGATCTATGTGATTTTCAGCTTTTCGTCCCAGCTGAGGGCGAATCCCGCTGTACTTTACGAAAGACATCCAATTTTTTGCTTGTTTTTTAGCAGTATTTTTAGTTTTTCTCCCGCTTGGAATGGGTTTGGAGAAAAAGTAAATAGTGCACTCGATAGAGCTCGTTGAGTTCTATCTTGGTCTATAGAGTTTGGCTTTTGGTCCCAACTGTGAGCGAATCCAGTTGGAGAATACTCGAATCCAGGCCCAAGATATCCTACGTGTGAAAGGGACAAACTCAAAACATAAAATAAAGTCTTACTTCTTTCCTTCTTCTATGAGCGCTTTCAATCCAGTAGAGAGAAGGCAAATAAGAAACACTTCACCACAAGCTTTTACTTTTAGTTTATTATATTTTCATGAGTCATATTTGCTCCCTTATCGCGTTTCATCTTTAGATAGAAGAATATACACACTTTCATTTCAATATCGCATGCATTTCGCAAAGAATACAGAAAGAGAGAAGTTTCAAGTTGGCGATTTTTAAAAGTAACGATCTCGAGAGAGTATTGAGCAGAAAATGCACGGCAGAACTTGTTTCGGAGAGTAGATGGGTCAATCTCTACTTTTCAAAAGCAAACTTGAGGATATGAGTATGGCTGTGATGTTTGGGTGGGTGTTGGTGAAAAGAAGATCGGCACACATCCACCCACCCTCAGAAGGACTTTTCACTAAAATTTTCAAGCGATTCGGTCGAGACTGAAGGCTAGATCTTACAGCTTCGTAGAAGTTTCTAGTTTGAAGACCATTTCTCAGTCATTTCAAAGTAATTTCTTACCAAATTTACTTGGAAGATAACTATGACATTGTGCTTTCGAATAAAGGATTGCGCGAAAATAGATGTCTAAAAGTGATCGAGATATAGCTATCATAAGGTGAAAATAGTGTTGAACTAATAACTCCAGTACATGTCAACTGATTGAGGTCAGATTGGTGCTTACGATCAAGGTTCACCGTGATCTATATGCACCAAAAATATCAGCCCGTAATCATGAGAAATACTATCACTTCATGGGGGACAGGTACTTTTGTTCGGGACTGTATTTCTCTTGAGTGTATCCTGCTTGCACTCCTCCGATAGATACAAAAAAGAAAGATGAAAAGAGCAGTAAACGAGGGTCGAAAGGATGTGAATGTTACGGGAAATAGGTGATTGGTTCAGTATGTGCCCGAGGCTAAAAGTGTGTAGTGTTGAATTTAACAATAAGAGACGCGTGAAGAACGTAACGAAAGTCATATTATCTCTTTTTTTTTCTTATATTCATAACTCTTATTGTTTAATAGCAATAGATCTTATTGTCGACGAGCTTTCATTTAATATAAAATCTATTCTTAATCGTTGAAATCATAATGCTACTGTGACGAAAAATGATAGAAGGGATGTTAGTGTCGATGCAGTTACGTTTTATTCTATCCCCTCATATCATACAACCGTATCGTTTACATGTAAAGTACACGCTTATATACACGAGTAGAATAAGAGAGGATGAAAAGAAACAACATGAGGCCAAGAAGAGAACAATGTAAGAATAAAAAAGTAATGAGGCCAAGGAGAGAACACACATAGAAGGACAATAGAGTAAGGACATAGCGTATGAATAGATAGGTGAGAACAATACATATAATATACGAGTGAATAATGATATAGAATGAGAAGTTCATTACAGCATATGAACACTACATGTCATTGATCGTATAGCAGCACAGTGAGAAAGAAATGTATGACGTAAGATAATATGCCCATTGGCACAGCTACCCTATGAAAAAATATTACTTTATATCCTCTACATTCTCACATAAATAAATTTTGTGCAACAGATGAAGCAAGATAACTTGCTACGTACATAAGGAATCTTTGTGAGTTCTGGATAATTAATAGCAAAAAATATATATCTGATCAAATATATAATATATTTTATTGTTATAGTTTCAGATAATATGTTAAATATGCGAGAAGAATATCAATTATAAACTTAGATTTTGAGTTAGAATTTATCTTAAAATTATGGTCTTTACAACAAAAAAACATCTCGTTAGTCATCAACTTATTATCATCTATATTGTTTTCGTTGAGACTGCTGCAAACCACTCCCTACTTTTATATTGATAAGAGCTGAGTCCCTTCTTTGTCTCTCTTAATTTTTCCTTTTGACTATTATCTATATAAACTTATGTTCTATGACAGATAAGCATAAATAAGCATGCGAGGTAGTCTACCTGGTCAAAAATTTATGCAACTAATAAAATATTTCTTTAAACATTTATAATTAGTATTAGTTGTACGGATGTCAAGATTCCCGTTCCTTTGAGTTCCGTTCCCATGGAACACGTTAGCATTTGACAATTCGCTTTTGCGTATTTTTGCATATGTTAGGATGCTCAGGTATAGTTTTTCTTTTATTTTATGATAAGTCACTGTGGGTTTTCCAAATCCTAAGGACGGGAATCTGCAGAGAATTTCAGGTTCACAAGAACGAAAACCCTCAATGAATTCTGAGCTTCTAGAAATGGAATCCAAAACTGACAGGCCTAATTGGTTGCTATTTCTTAGGCTTTAGAAAGTGTTGCTTCGAATGTATATTGCTATTTTATTTAAGATTAATACAATCGAAATTCTTTAGTGAAATAAACCATTATTAAGTATTTATTAATACATCTAATGTCTTATACGGTAACATCGACACCATCTCTTACTCTTCCTGTTACAAATTCAATTTCGCTTACGGCTTCTGATATTAATTCTTATCGTGAAAATGGTTATCATGTTATACCTAATCTTCTTTCTCCTTCTCAACTTGAACAATGGAGAACAGTCATATTCAGCGCAGTACAAGATCGTGCAGAGAGAAAATATAAACTTCCTGCACCAGATGAAGAAGATCATACCAATGTTGACTTCGATTATTATGATAATGTATTCACACAGCGTATTAATTTATGGCAAACGCACAATTCTGTTAAAGAACTATTATTGGAAAGTGGAAGTGTTATTGGAAAGATTGCTGCTGAATTAGAAGGTATTGATTGTGTTAGAATTTGGCATGATCAAGCATTAATTAAAGAACCATTTGCAAATCCTACTGCCTGGTAAAATTAATGTATTCTTTTATATTCATCTTTTTTTTTCTTCATAAAGGCATTTTGATGTTACATATTGGTCGTTCACTTCTTTACATGCAATAAGTGTTTGGATAGCATTGGATGATGCAACATTGGAAAATGGTTGTATGTATTTTATGCCTGGATCACATAAAGTAAGACTTATACATGCATGAAAAAAAAGTAAAAAGATGTTGTTAATTGATTATGTAATTTTTTTTTAAATCATCAAAAATTTAATATATAGATAAAAGAATTCGGTTACATTTGTTTTTATCTGTTCTCTTCCTTCGATCTTGCTGAGGTTCAGTATTTGGTAGAATATGGTTTCTTTGAAAAGTTAGAACTCTATTCTTTCGTTCACATTTTTATTATTCTATGAAGAGCTTGAAATCAAATTGGTTTTTTAGGTTATAGAACGTCATTATTATGCATCAAACAATACATTTCCGGAAATAAAAATCGGTAAAAATATGTCTGATATATTTGGTACTTTTCCAGAACTAAAGCAATGGCCAACAGTAGCTGTACCAATGAAAGCAGGCAGTGCTTCGTTTCATAGTGCTCTTCTAATTCATGGTGCTGGTCCCAATATGACACCAGGAAGGAGACCTGCAATGACTATTCAAATGTAAGCAAAATTATGAGAAAAGAAATTCAGTCATTTATAGTATTATAATCATGTTCTATTTATTTAGGATGCCGGATAATATGATTTTTAATGGTAAACAAAATATTTTAACAAAAGAACAAATGGATAAATTACAAATAGGTGTCTCTGTTTTCAATGATGATAATTGTAATCCCATATTATATAAAAAAAATTAAATAAAATATATCATTTCTAAATAAAATAAGTTAAAGAACATCGGCAAAATCTATAATTATAAAATCCTTCTATGCATGTCAAAACAGTATGATTTAGCTATAGGATGCTTTCGAGAAAAACATTATTCTGTATTATTGCTCATAGTAGTGGACATCAAAAGTTGTTAGATATGACCACGATCCAAAAATTGTATATTCTATAGAAGTCTACTCACCAAAAGTAATAGACAAATCTGTAGATTAATAGTAGCTGGGAAAATCAAGGCGTCTTTGATAATTGAGGAAATTCAATAGAATTCGAATGTTTAGACAGTCATGGAGAAACCTTAATGCCTATGAATACGAGTAGAAATCAAGAAACTTAAGGAATTCAAACAAATCTAGTAAATGTAGCAATTCAACAGAATTCTTCATTACCATTTCAGAAGAGAATGCCTTCATATTTACTGTCGAAAATTGTGTTCGAAATGAAGAAATTAGAGCAAATCAAGTATCTTGAGATTAAGTAATTACTCTGAATTATTGGTTAAGTAGAATTCTATAGAATTTTCTTAAATTTCCAATTCGTGGACGGCAGAGACCGGATAAGTAAAAGTACTTGTACTCATGAAAAGGTACTTAGGACTTGTACTTGTACTTTGTATTATTGATTCAAGTACTAGTCCTTTAAATTCTTTTGGATACTATCCTTCATCCGTAATGTTAGCAGTGAGTACAGAAAACCGTTCTCTTTTGATGTGTACACTCAACATCTCTAGCTTGTTGCGTTCCAGAATTGCAATGGTTTTCCAGAGACTCCAGATATCTGCTTCTTAAGTTTACATCACCCTCGAAACAGGTTAAGACAGGGCTAATTAATTGCGTTGAGTTCGGTAGTGACGCTTATTTTCAGTTGGACAGCAATCTACGCAAAATCGCTACACCAAGATTTCCGAAATATCGACTATTCATGTATATCGCAGCATAATTTGAAATTTCGGAAAGAGTGTGGGTGTGAATGTTACTTATCTGCTCACCGCACACCCACACCCTTCCGGTTCGACTTAACTCAGATATCGTCTACTCACAACAAAAAGGCTTCAAACTTGTACTGTGTTTGTGCATCACGACTGTACCTAACAATCGGTGGCCTAATGTATTCTTAACAATTCTTCTTGAACTGCCAAAAGCAGTTCCGTAGCATTTCCTTCCAGCATGCAGCTGAAATACGTTTACATTTCTTTGGAATAACTTTTATAATTCTTATTATCATTTTCAATAGTAATTTGATGGAATCAGAAGTATAATTTGAAGATGAATTTGAGATAGACTATGACGATGGAATTTGGAATGACGAATGAAAAATTGAAGAATTAGTTGCCATCATTAGAATAATAACTAGAATTGAATAGCTTACAGGAAGATGAATATGAAATAACCTCAAGCTAGAGATGAAAAGCAATGACAATGAGTCAACCATTTATTACTGAATGATATGCTGTAGACAATTAGACGATCATCCGTCTGTTCTATGTAGCACAAAACAATGAAGGAAAAACGAGAGTAATGAATTGAAAAATTATGCCGCGTATTAGGAACCGATCGTCATGAATAGAATAAGCGTAATTGTTATAAAGTAAAAACAGAACATTACAAAGAGTTTAAACTAAGTGTGTGAAACAAACTATCCCACGTCATTTGATCACTTCTGACAGAACGACAGTTTTACAGAATAAGAGATAGATGAACCAATTATTTTTCTTCTATATTTATTTACATTTACTCGAATTTCAAAAATCGGTTCGGTTTGGTTCGACATCGTTTTTTCAAGAAGTGGTTCGAGTTCGGTTCGTTTTCAGTCTTTGATGCATAGCTCAACAAAATAAGATCAATTGGTTTAATTACTCTTGTCGACTATAATTACGTCTTCGATTATAACTGGTACAATCTATTGGATGAAACAACATTGAATTCGACATCAAACAGTCAAAAAAGGCCAATTAGACGAACAAAATTGCAATAGTATGCATACTATATTCTTGAATGGATATTAACTTTTCAAAAATGAGTTAATGTACCGTCGAAAAAATCTAATTTGTCTATGTTCGAACCGTTGTTCTAATGATAGAATTTCTTGGTGACAAAAATCTTGAACAGTTCTATCAACTATTCAATATGAACAATTCTACAAAATTCTTAATTCTGCAGCATTTCACCTTTTATAAAAAAACGACATCCCAAACACGTGATGTTTTATCAGCCACTCTGAAAAATATCATTTCTAAAAGGCTAATTAAGCAATTAAACTTCGATTTATTAATTAAATGTAATCATGCAAAAAGACAAAAATTATTATTGTAGTTCATCTATTTGATATGAAAAAAAAACCAGCCACAATATTCTTTTGTTATTGATTAGATATAAATTGATGTTATAATAGATCTTATTTTATGTCTTTAATTTGTCTTATTTCTTAAAAGTTTATATTTGATTAATTATTGTCAATGTTATAAGTATTACGAATATTTAAAACTGCATCTTTTAACAATGGTTGTAATCCGAGAAAAACATTTTCATAATGTGTTCTCCAGATTGTTACAATGTTCAGGTATTTTGATGTTAAATTATTAGCTCGACGTTGACTATCAGCATGTGTAGGACAACCAAGTCGTGTAAAAAATGCTTCTGTTTTTGGTTTTAATATATTCTCGATATTTTGTGTGTGTGTTAATAACAATGAAATTGAATTATAATAATCAGTAAGAAAATTATGAATTAATTTAAGATCTTCATTACCAAGAGACACCAAAGGTTTTGCGCTTTCCTTAGGCTTTGTCGATTTTTCTACAAAGTAAAAAGAATAATCGAGAAATATTTTTCATATATATTTTAATATGGATATGGTAGAGAAGTTGCAACTGACGAAAAAATTTTTTTTTGGTCAATTTTCGATCCTTTGGTTTGCTGTGGTATAAAGATTCTCTGACTAGTAGAAATAGCACTTGAACTTTATTTTGCTTGGAAAAAGTGCCACTCCTACTGACTAGTGAACTCATTCAAATGGCATCCTCCGTTTGATATGATTTCTTGCTATGGAAAGATCAATTATATGTGAGATAATGTTCTATAAATAGAGGTGAAAATTATCTTGGCTCACTATTTCTGTTATTCTTGGTAGTATTTTTGCACATCTTTAGAACATTTGTATAAGATTAATATTTATTTAGCAAAGAGTTGTATTTTAGCTTATGAAAATATTCCTTTATTTATATAATAGAGAAATAAAGTTTGCAATAGAATGAACTCTTTTAATATTTTTATCTTCTCTATGAATGCCACCTATGAGCAAAACATGGATTCTAATGAAAAATATTAGCTGAATAGCGTTCCTCATAACCGAAACCAATCCACTGAAAAAGAAACTTTTTAAAACTGAAGATCATTTGACTCAGCTCTTTATGCAAATTTCGAATACGATTTTGATTCTGAACAAAAATGTTTTTTTTTAAATTTCACTTTGTGAAACTCTGAAACAATGGGTAATATCTAAAACAAACCTATCGCTACTATTCAATGCGCTACCGAATTCTGTTCACGTTAGAGGAAAAAAGCGAATTTTCGGATTTTTATAAAACAAAATTGTTAATAAATTTCGGTATTCATAGCGTGAAAGTTAAATCTCCCAATCTATTCTCAGTCTGTGATAGATATACTGATAAAGCAAAGAGAAAAGTGAACTTGTAGATTTTTTTGAACTTTAAAAATCTAATGTTTGGACGTTAAAACTTTTAGATTTGTAATCTTGGATTTTTACTTTTCGATTTCATATAAGTTTATGATTTTTAACAGGTATGAATTCCGAAGTCCAAAGAAATCTGCATCTTCTCTTCTCACAAACGGTAGGAGACGCACAGTCGGAAGCTTTCACACGCTCATGAAGATACGTAGTATTTTCGTACAAAAACGATTTTAATTTACTCAGGAAATTATTTTCAAGAAAATAAAACTTTCTTCAAAAAAATTTTTCCTACGAAAATTGTTTGAGAAGGAACTCTTTGGAATTAAGCAGTTTCTATATGAGTACCTTGGAATGAACTATTATGCTTCGAAATAGTTTTCTTTTTGTCAGAAATAATTTTATATCATTCAGAAAACACACTTAAGAAGTAAAGGTTAAACCCTTGATTCTGTATATCACTTTAATTTTTCATCAAAGCGTAATATGGATATCTAGAACTGGACTTCTGACCAGAGACTTCAGATTTTTAGGTATCCTCTGAGCTACTATAATAATTAGGGTACATTTGTAGGAATATCTAGTAAAAACACGCGATCGAGCAGACGTTACCTTTCTGTAGGCTTTGCAATATACGGAGCGATAGATTTTCCGGTAGGATTTCGGTATAGAGACTCTTTATTTTCTGTTCGATCATTTTTCTAAATATAATCTGGATCAATGCCTTGTCAGACTGTTTTCTATAGCTTTATAAAACTTTCAGACCCACTATTTTAGAGAATGATAGATCACATATGCTTATATCTGCATAAACTATTAGATGCTAGAAAAGAATATTGTCGTATATGTCCGCCTGACTCTCCGCTGTGTCAAAGATCATGATGAACATTTCAGCATCATGCGCCTTTGACTAACACGGATTATGATAAGTATGAGAAGGATTGTCTTAAATGATTAAAGCGATGCGATTGTGTCTTCTATTTTAATTCCGTAAGGATTGCATTGAAAACTTTCTTTTGGATTTTCGAAGGTTTAGGATATTTTCGACATTCAATGAGTTTTAAATTTCAAGGTCCAAAATTTTCGGTTTTCACCCTGTAATCACATCTACTACAGATAGGTAGAGAGTGGTTTACTTGTCTTGCTATACACTACAATACTCATTAACAATCATATTTCACAAAGTTTTAGTATGCACAACAATGGTCAAACTTATGGAATCCACTAGATAAAATTTATCAATCATGTTCATTCGCTATAAATTCGATTCAATTTCGTCGTTCTGTTTTTGTTAGCCCTTATGTTACTTACTGACTTCGATTGGTAAGAAAGCTACACATGAATCATAATTTCCTTTAAGACTAAAAGAAAAAACGAGCTGTTTTCATTTTAGGAAATTATTTTCTGAAAGTACGTACCCAGAAATGAATTCTTCTTTTGTTATCATTTCATCTTTTCCTCTTTTATCAAATTTCATAATTGTTTTAGCAATTAACGATGCAGAACTTGAGTCCTCACCTTTCAACTCTGCTACAGCTTGCAAAAGATGGAATAATTCTTCGCTACTGACTTGTTTTTGATCATGATGAGCACACATTTGAAAAGTCTTTCAAAAAAACAAAAAACAAAATGTCACAAAAGTCAGTGGAGAAAGTGAAATTGTACAACTCCTCTATTTATCAAAGTTTATTTTTTCGATCAAGTCAAATTTTGCAATATTTTTGTTTTTGAAGTGCTCAAAGTTGTTCTACAGATATTTTCTCTGAGGCGTTCTCATAAAAATAGATTTCTATTAGTAAAATCTACTGATATATTACAGAAATATGTTCATAGAACGATAAGAGAAGATCTGAACAATACAAAACGCAGAATATCATAAAATTTGAAACAATCGAAAATATAAACTATGTGTAGTTGTTTGAATAAAACTCGAAAAAAAAACTGAGTTTCTGTATTTCGATCAAGTACTATATTTTAACGTTATTTGTGAAGTTCATTCGTATCAATAAAAAGTTCGCAATGATATCTATCATATGAAATAAAATTAGCTAATTAGTGTCCGAAAAATAAAGGAGTTATACAAATTTACTTTTTCGACGAGATACCTATCATTTTTTATGAATAAACAAAAGAAATTATTCAGAAACATGAGCCTACATTTTGTTAATATTGTACATGCTTGTAGATCTATTTAAACAACATTAAATTTTCTAGCTAATTAAATAGATTCATACGATATCAATGAAATTTTTTGAAATGTATTGAAAAAGTCGAATCTATCTTTGGTCGTATATTATATATTATGATTGCGCTAGAAGAAATCTATGACTCATTGAAGTTGTTCTATATCTTGAACTACGAATTTTCATATTGGTAAAGTCTTTCTTTCACCTTTAGCCAGGTGTCCACCTTATCTACCTTATTTGTCTTGATATTTTATATCAAGATGAAGACCGATATTCATAGAAAAAATTGAATGAATTTCGAAATAAGATAAATGTCGGAACTATTCTCATTATATAATTAAATATTGTATAAATCAAGAGAAAGTTATTCTGAAGATCTATTTAATTAGCTATTAGCTACAGAATTTTGTGTTGTATGAATAGGTCTACAAACACGCACAGTACTAACAAAAGACAATCTCATTTTGTGAATAACTTCTTTGATTTATTCATAAAAATCATATGTATGCTGTTAAAATGAAAGATCAACTATGAGTATATAGTTTAATTTTAAGATCATCAATTATTCTCATATTTTATTCATCGATCAGTATAACTTCGATAAGATATATGTACATACGAGTGCAAGTTGGTGTTCAATATCTCCTGGCATTGTTAACGAAATGGCTGACATATATTCGTCAAAAGTGATAGTACCACTGTTATTTTTATCGAATATTCTAAATGCATAATTGCAGTAGTACCGTGGATTGCCACTGAATATACAATATAGAAAATATGTAGAATTATAATGTCAATATTTTCAAAGAAAGATTTACCGTGGAAAAAGTTCTTGAAATTCAGCAATAAATTCATCTTCATTCATTTCACCAGTAGGACTAAAAAGTATTATACGATAAGTGAGTAACGCAAAATTAGTGTCAGAAATCGTGTAGATTCTTACTGTGCATCAATAAATTTTTTATGCCATTTTTCAATATCTGAGGGTGTCATGCTGGTAAGTTTGTTTTCGGTTCCAATTACTCGAATTTGGTCTTGAGATAAGTTTACTAGACCGACAAAGTTCAATATATATATATATATATATATCATAACAACTTATTTTTTCATGTTAAATATTATTATAAATTCAATTTAGGGAAAATAAACTGCGCTTGAAAATATTTCATAAGAAATCTGAGTATAACTTACTTACCCAGTGAACTATGATAATAATCCTTTGTTTTAATAACTCCATGATACGCATGATAAATCACACATCTATCAGGTTTATCATCCATATTGACAAGAAAATCATGGTCAATGATGCGAAAAATCGACTTTTTCTTTTCATTTTCAGCTTTGGATTTATACAAATTGCTAAAAAATCGTATTTGTTGATACCAATTTCGTACATCGTTTTCTTTCCATTTATTCGAAATATGTAATAAATAAACATCATTATTATAATGCTGATTAATAAAACTGTGAATCGATGTTGTTTTTGGGAATAGAAGATTTAAATCTTGTCCTTTCGATTGTTTGTTTTCTTCTTTTCCATCTTCTAAACATTGACGAATTTCATTTAATGAATCAATTTTTATATTGTTTTGCGAGTTTTCTTCCAAAAATTGTTGTATGGACCTGACAGAACATCGATTATTTTGATCGAAATTATCTAATAATTCGATCATTTTCTTTTCATCAAGTTCACCTCGTCGAATCTGTTCAAGTAATGTTGCTAATTGACGTTGTGTATCCAATTGTATTATTTTCAAATCGGCTTGTTTAATACTAATAATTTCAATCCAATTTGATGGTATCCAATCTTTCCATGGTTTAACATTATCAAGAAAATCATTAATCATTCTTTTACCTTTAATTATTTGTTCAAAAACATCTTCAAGACGATACAAAATATGCATGGAAACATCTTTAATAATACTAAAATAAGAATACATAAATAATATTATTATTTCAGTTTTGTACGGGTAAAAATAAGTTAAACAAAGTTACCGTTCAATAGATAATTTATATTTGAAAATTTCAGCCATTCTTTTCAATGGATATAATTCAAATTCAAGTTGTTGACCTTTTCCATCATTTAATTTTTCCACTTCAGATGGAACTGTTCTGAATATATTAAAAACATCTTCGATTGTATGTGGAACATCTTTAATTTTAATATCGCCAGAAAAACTAATGTTCAATGAACGAAATTTTGAATTTGTTTTATCATCATAGTTCAACTCTGCATCGCCACTAATGTCCATTGTTGGTTTCTTCAAGTATGCTGATAGGTTACCTTGAATTTCTTGAGCTGCTTGTGAAGTAGCAAAATTTTCTTCAAATGTTGCTGCAACATTTGCACCCCAAGTAATTCCAATAACACAATGTGTTGCGTTTGGATTATCTAATGCATCTGATGAAAAATAATTGCATAAATCAGTCATACTAATATGTAAATGTTGTTTTTTCGTTTTCATATGAAGAATGTGTGTTACTCGGACTGTTCGACTATCGGTTTTTGTTTGATTTAAATATTTCGCTGAACCTTCTACATTAAGTAGACCAGCCATAAGACTAACTTTCATTGATGCATCGATATTAAGTTTGTTGAATGTATCTTTTTGAGATTCATTTTCATCAACAATATAAGTTGTATAGGCACAATCCGCTGTTGAAATATATGATGGTGGCAATTCTTGATTGAATAAATTTCTACCTTCGAAACGATCACTACGAATATCATATAAACTACCAATAAACTCATGTCGACCAATAGCCTGTTTTACAATTGTTTCATTATTTGCGCTCATCTTTCAGATGCCAATAGAGACGAGTGATAAAAAAAACCGGGGATATTATTCGAAATCTAAAAATAAAAGTTATACAATCAAGCATCACAATTACATTTTCCTACAGCGACTTTTTCACCGATGAAAAATTCCTCTCTGATTTGGAGCATGAGTACTTATATGTAAGTTTCACATTCCAGTCCTATCAGTAAAGAACTGCAGATTGAATGTTTTTGTGGTCTTAGACCTGGCTCAGGACTAGTAGACGACATCCAAACCCGCTTGAAGAGCTCGCAGCTGCCTACTTATTAGGGGCTACACTGAGAAACTTTTTAACATCTGTGTACGATGTTGATAAATAATAGAAATTGCGGATATTTCGATAATATTGCTTTTTTCCGATAGAACACATCTGTGCAAATATCTCATTTGATTAATTATGACAGAGTAAACGGATTTAATCTTCCGACTTTCTTAAAGACCATTACTAACATTGTCATTTTGGCGATCTCCAATATTTGAAGAGAGCTTTAGTTAAGGATACAATTAAAAAGCGGATGACATTTGAGATGAGACGTAAGTTCGCATTGGATGTGGTGGAGAACATACAGCTGGAGTACGGATATGAGAACAGCTCGATATACTAGTATACTAGCTAGACCCATGTGCAAATTACACCCCTGGTTCTGCTCTCTCTGTCGTCTGTGTTCCTATGCGATATATTGTTGTCTCTGTCTCATTCCCATATGTCCTGTTCTGTAGCTCAATACATGTGATATGCTTACCTTCCTTTGATGTTCCGAGTATGAAGAATTCATTCGTTGGATTGCTGTGAGTCCGTCCTCGAAACAAAAGACTTCGAGTCTTCTATTAGGCTCCGTTAAACATTTTGCAATTTTTGGCCATTTTTCTTGTCCAAAGCACAAAATTCCTATGATGCAATCAAGGTCAGAGATTGTTTAGAATGAGAAGATCTTCTAATTGTGGATGGCCAGTTGCCGTTTCTTTTTCCAGTGACTGAATAATGGACAATGGAAAATTTGTGAGCTGGACTTTTTTTTATCAAGGGAAGACTATTTTTCGAAGGTAACCAATTTTTTATAAAGTTTTATCGAAAGTTCTTTCGATCGAGGTCTCCGAATTTGTAAGTGGTTTTTCGAAATTTACGAGTTTGATATCTCTATTGCAGAAGATCTGTTTCTCTGAAATGCGAATTCACTGCCAAGTTTGATCAATAGTTTTCGGGGCCCGTGCAACTGCATCTATGATTTTCTTCGAATGATTTAAGAGTGGAACTCTGGTGACACCTGCCTGATTCCGACAACACCATATTCTATCCATACTGAAGTAAATAAAAATCCTACTGGAATGTGATCAGCTAAGAGCTATTTTTAATCAGTCAATTAGATTGCAGAAAACTTTTTCTCCACTATTGTAAGGACAAAACATGGTGCTTTTCGGGCTGTCTGAAAGAGGACCGCAGCTTACTCCTAGATTGGCCCAAACATAATCGCGTTTCATCCGAACAATAATGAAGAAAAACTCTTCTAAAATCTGATTAGCTAACAGCTTTTTCTTTGACCCTGAACAAACACTCAACATTACGTATAAAGATTACAGAAATTCGAGTATTTGTAAAAGATGCGATTACCCACGATGATTCCCAAATCGAAAACTGATGCCATGAGCAGATCGAGCTCGACGAGCTAATTCTACGATGACCCATGATCATCCAAAAAAATTGAAACATAAGAGCGATTTTCTAATGAACACTGATTTTTT
>CAJNOL010003979.1:5529-18247 GCA_905250125.1 Rotaria sordida | reverse complement strand
ACCCACACCCACACCCACACCCACACCCACACCCACACCCACACCCACACCCACACCCACACCCACACCCACACCCACACCCACACCCACACCCACACCCACACCCACACCTACACCTACACCCACACCTACACCTACACCGACACCTACACCCACGCCCCACCCACGCCCATGCCCACACCCGCATCCACGCCCATGTCCACACCCACCCACATCGACACCCTCGCCCCTTAGTCACTTTAGTTTAGATTTGCTTCAAATTAAAATGTTTTTTAAGTTAAAGTGGCACCTCTAATGAAGATACAAGGGACTCTCTGAAGATAGCAAGATGAGGACTTAAATATTCTTGTGAGATAGCTACATGAGGGCCCCAGTATTCTCGTGACACAAGTACTTTCACTTTGATTTTCTCGAAGTTAAAGCATTAAAGTATGTTACTTTTAAAGTTAAAGTCCCAACCCTATCTTAAACTCCACGCACTCCCATGTATTCCCAGAGTCCAAAGAGTATGGGAGAATGGAGATATGTGTTTTTGCCCCTTAAATAATCCTCGAAAAGTAACCAGGAGTATCTCTGGAAAGTCTGTTAACAGCTACTAACTCTGTCTCCAGATAACTATCGGATAGTTACTACGATTTCATCAAGATAGCTCTAGAAAAATTATTAACACTGTCTTCTGGATAGCTGTGGACAAGTTTTAGGTGCGATGTTGATATCGTCTTCAAGAGTCGGAACTATCTGAATGATCAAACTCGTGATCCGACACCGAAAATGATCGAACGCAGAATAATCGAGCTTGGAAATCTCGGGCTGAGAGTATGCCTTAGTTAAAAACCTTGGTAGGAATTATCTTGGTGTCCGTGGCACACGACTGAACTTTCCACAGACTCTTTGATACATCTCTCGAATGGGAGGGATGTGAATCACTTGAGTCTGTTCCGTACGTGCATGAGCGTTACGCCCGACATGGCACAATCAGGACAGTCTCTGATCGCGCGCGCGAATACAATAGTCATTCGTTTCATCAAATCCGCGTGATTTATATGAAGGCAAGAAAAAAGTTAATCATCGTTTTGAGTCTATTCGATAGAGAAACGTTGGACTCGATGATTGTACTGATCGACGACATAGAGATTGCCATGTCGATCAAAGGACAAACCGAAGGGAACGTTGAACTGATTTGCTCCAGCTCCTGAGCCATTTCCACCCACAATGACAGTGCCCTGTTTCGCTTCTTTAGGCCAACGTATTACTCGATTATTTTTCTCGTCTGCCACATAGATGGTACCCAACGTATCGACGAAAAGTCCTTGAGGATGTGACAATTGTGTCAGAGCATTCCCTGCGCCTTGACCTCCAGCGACGACAATTCCTTCTTTTGCACCTTTATTCCATTTCATCACACGATGATTGTCCCAATCTGACACGTAGATGGTCTGTTGTTGATCGACAAAGACGTAGGTTGGCCAGCAGAATTGATTGAGATTAGCACCTCTGCTATTGCCACCAGCCACGAGAGTTCCATTCTTGTCACCTATTTGATATCGTCTTACTTCATGTTTGTCGATGTCAGAGACGTAGAGATATCTCTGATCATCCATGGTCAATCCCCAACAAGCGATGTTATCGAGGAGGATTTCTCCTTGAGTGGTGCCACTACGACGAGACCATCGTACGACTCGTCGATTGAATCGATCACAAATAATGAGACTATCCATCTCTTTGTCGATCAGCACATCGCCTGGATAATTCAATTGATCCAATCGATTTCCTGCATCACGGCCACCAGCTACCACTTGCCCATTGGTTTCGCCCGTTTTCCATTGGATGATGCGACTATTCCAGAAGTCAGTGATGATCATTGTTTGATCATCATCAATGAAGAGACCGTGAGGCAAGTAAAGTTGATTGGTGGCATTGCCTGCTCCATGGCCTCCAGCAACAGTCGCCCCATTCTGTGCCCATCGGGCATTGTCGGGAATATTGGGAATCACTAAAATGAACGAAAAAGAAAAGAAATCGCTATTGTCGAAGAGATCCTTTTCTCTTTTGCGACCTTTTCTAATTTTCTCTAAGAAAAGGATTTTGTAACGATTCTTACATCTATGTCACTTTTCTCGACTCTCAATCTTGTTCATTCTTTGAGAAACCTGTGGTAGGAGTTATGACAATCTGTGCTTGCAGGGACTCATTTAAGTTCTTGTCAAAATCTTTCAAATCTTAAGAGGTGGAATCTTCGTGAGGTATAAAAACAGCACCTGGAGAAAGACCAATGGTAATCCTCTCGAGGATCTCGATAGAAAAACATAGGAATCTAAGACTTAATCGTGAGTGGAGAATCTTTGAAGGATTGTAAACAAGGATACTAGCAAATTTAAATCCTTGAACAATTTAAGCAATAAAATAATGAGCTTTGTCAAACTTCGAAACTGAAAACACTCTAAAAAGTTTTCAAAATGGTGATGCAACAAATCTCCAACACATTTGGGATTTGGGGCCAAATCTCAGAGATT
The DNA here is from genome assembly GCA_905250125.1 of Rotaria sordida. Lineage (NCBI taxonomy): Eukaryota > Metazoa > Rotifera > Eurotatoria > Philodinida > Philodinidae > Rotaria > Rotaria sordida. Next base: position 15,734 of record CAJNOL010003979.1, on the reverse strand, counting down.
TGGATTTTGTTTCTGAAGTTTGGGATTTGCTCTAGATTTGTTTTCAGACTTGAATTCCGTTTGAATTTGAATTTCAGCTATCGTTTGGATCCAGTTCGGACTAGTGTCCGGCGTGACCAACTTTTTTGGTCACGGTCACGTCACGGTCACGAGGGGTTGATCACGGTCACGGTCCTTCTTTCTGGTTTCTCAACATGAAAAAAATCTTTCCAGAAAGAGCAATTGCAAAGCTTCCCTAGGGAAAATCTTTGATGTTTCCGTACCAGGTTCTTTATGGATTCAGTCAGCATCTTTCCAGAATTCACTCTTTTTTCCTGAGGAAACGATGAAATCCTGAAAGAAGTGTGGAGCCACGGAATTTCAAGATCCCAGCAGGATTCGAAAAAGGATTACATCAGGACCCTGACCAGGTTACCATTGTTGTTTAACCTGGAATAATTTAGAAAACAAGATGTGGTTGTGGGTATGAACAGAAGTTCTACTTGTATTAGCTGACAAGAACAATCACTGATATGCTCTCTTGTTGACTTTTTGTTGCGATGCTCCTCAGTTTTAGCTGCAAAAGTTGACTGGATCCTTGTATCAAGATCCGCATCAGATCTTGTCTAAAATTTGATAAAATCCTGAGAGAATCCTCTCCATTATCCCTGTTAGGATCCTAAGCAGGATCATGAATGAATCCTTGAAGGATCTTGTATTCATTATCTACAAACACATCTGGTCAGATACGGAAAGAAATCCTAAACAGGATCCTGTATAACTGTGAGAAATCCCGGCAGCAGGAATTGAGCCGGGATCCTGAGGAAAACTTGATAAGATCTTGGAGATTTAGAATCCTGACAGATCCTTGCAAAATTTCTAAAGGAATGAACAGGATTGAGACTAGGGTTCTGTTTGCTATTAAAAGTGATGATCGGAGGAGGGTAGCTTCGCGTAGGTGTCCGTGCTTCCCCTCATGAGTTTCCAAAATCACGAATACTAGAAACTTCCAAATTATTCATAAAAACTGATGAGCGGGTGGGAGACGGTAGCTTCGCGAAGGTCCCCTTACTCCCCCTCAGGGATTTCCAAAATTTCGAGAAAGTTCACGTGACTGACCGTGACCAAGCTCCAGTCACGGTCACGGTCACGGTCACGGTCACGATCTTTAAAAAAAGTCACGCACGGTCACGGCCGTGACCGTGACCGTGACCGTGACTCACTGATAGTCACGGCAGTCACGCCGGTCACTAGTTCGGACGTATCACTAAGGATTTTAACTATATTTACATTTGAAATTGGGGATTTGGATTTGGGTCGAAGAGTTGGATTTGAATTAGGGATTCGGTTTCAAGCAAACATGACTTGAACTTTTGATTTTTGATAGAATGAAACTAAATCCAAATCTAAACCCAAATCTTAAGCACTCAAATCCCAAACTTAAATTTAAAACTCAAATTCAAATCTATACCAAATCCAAATCGTTTCTTATAGATTTTGAAGGCTTTTGAAGGCTTTTGATTCTTTTGATACTTTATCTTACAGCGCTTCATCAGATTTTGGTAATTTGAGACCAAACCCAAACCTAAATCCAAATCCGAGTCTAACTCTAAATTAAACCCAAATCTTTCTACACCAAACTCCAAAGGTTTGGATTTGTTACACCCCTATTTCAACAAGATCTTGCATGGAGGATATTTAGAATGAGAATTTGAATTCTTAGGAAAAGAAATGTGCATTACCAACAATATGTACATTTCAGGATGCTTATCACTTGATTGAAGAACTTTGTGATCGCATGATGTTCTGGATTATGAATGCAAATCTGAACGATGGTCGTGATGCTGTCTCAACAAGATTATAAGAATGTGTCGATGCATGTGGGATTGAGGAAATCTGACGAAATTTCAAGTGGATATCTAGAATTTGAGGCTCTACTTTGACATGCTGAATACATCAATGCTAGTCCTATAGAAGCTTTTCAGAGAAAAAGATAGGGTTCTGTGAATGTCATATATAATTTGGAATGGATGGATCTTGATATGATAGTCAGAAAGTATTTCATAAAGCTATTAGGATGTTTCCATAAAAATTGGCTTCAGATCATTGTATTAGGATCCTATGGAGTGTCACAAAACTTTGGAAACATTTTGTGTTTTACATATATCTCAATTTAGAGAAAAGATAAAATGTTGAGTTTATTTCGGAAATATGTGTAATTCAATTCTCTAGAAACTTATATTTAGGTGAATTCAAAATAATAGTACTGAACGTTGTTCAAGATCGAATAGTTTAATCGGTCTTGGCGAAAGATGTGGAAAATGAAGATGTCGAAAGAGGAAAATTTCGAAAGAAAAATTAAAAAAGGATAAATATCGAAAATAATAACGTCAAAATTGAAAAAGAGTTAAAAAGAAAAGGTCGAAAAAAAAGTTCATAAAGAAAATATCGAAATAAAAAAGTTCTAAAATGAAAATATTTAAATGACAAATTTTTTCCTTGTAAAACATGATAACTCCTATGTTTTAATATTTTAGAATGAAAAAGGCAAGAGAAAATTGGTAAAATAATAAGATCTTTTTGTCTTTCCGATTAACAATAATAAAACTAACAATAGTTTTTTGTATTGATGTTCTATTATATTCTCTTTCTTTTTCTCTTCTTGACTCCATTGTTACAACTGAGACAGCAACATGATGGTATGGCAAAAGAACGGAACAAAAGAATAGCTTTCCTTCATATGGAATCGAACCATGTATCTCCTGCTTTTCAGGTAGTCGTACTACCCATGATATCGAATTTTTAAGCAGTTTTTTCCACAGAACCCAAGGCTGTAAGCAAAGTCGTACTTTCGAATTTTAACTTGAAACTTTTCCCACACTGAAGCCTTAGTTAGACTAGGTTGTGCACAAAATTCCACATTTTTGGAACGTTGTCTTTGCGAGATACGGATTTTTAAAAATATTTATATTTTTTATAATGTCTACAATAAGTGTCCACATTTTGATAAATTTATATCTCCCAAAGACAACGTTCCAAAAATGTGAAATTTTGTGCACAACCTAGTCTAACTAAGGCTTCAGTGTGGGCAAAGTTTCAGGTCCAAGTTCGAAAGCACGATTTTGCTTACATTAAGACTTCCTGAAGTTCTTTATGGCCTAATAAGATCAAAACCTTAGGCTCAGTATAGTGAAAAATAGCTACTAGTCAGTAATGCAATTCGCTTCCCAGATTTGCTCGAAACTTTAATTCAAGTTTTAGTTTGTTATTTGGTGGAGCTTATCATCATCTATCTTCGGTGGATGCGCAAAGATGCGCCATTGAACCCTTGTCGAGATGTTTGGCATTTTGTAGCACAGCACCGTAGCTCTCCCTCAGGTTCACCTGAAAAATCAGCTTTCGAATTTCGACTTGAAACTTTGCGCAAAGAAAGGTCCCAATAAGACTAGTTAATACTAAAAGTTTCAAATTTCTTGATTGCTCCTACCCTTAAATATGAACATTTAACATTTTGTGCTATAAGTGATGTGAAAAAGAATATTTTTTTCTTATACTCATATCTCGGCACAGAAGGAATCGAAAAATCCAAAACTTTCAGAACAAACTAGTCTCCTTGAGACCTTTCTCTGGGCAACGTTCCAAGTCGAAATCCGAAAATTGATTTTTCAGGTGAATCTAAGAGGACCACAGCTTTTCCCTAAAAATTGCCATAAAAATTAAATATCTCGACAGAAATAAGTTATAAGCACAAACTTTTTTCAGGATGTTCATAGCTCATTAGGGCTTACATAATGCACATAGTCTCGATTCGAAAGCAATTTGGCAACTGGAAATTGCTCTTGATCCTATTTTCTGCCCACTGTGCCTGGCCAGACTGGCTATCCCAATATATAGTAAAATTGCCCTAACTCCCATTGAAAACGACATATAAATCTAATTTGTTTTGATTTTTAGCTAGGCAACCTTCCTTTGTGCACAAGGTTTCGGCTCAATATGATTCTTTATCAACGAAAAATATTGTACAACTGACTAACAATCATGATTTTCTCATTCTTTCTCTTTGTTGTATACTCCTTGAAAGAAAAAAAATCTTACTTCGAAATTTCTAGTAAAAAACTCATTATTTCAGTTATCGGGTATACTACAAAGATACTTTTTAGGAGTCAAAATTGGAACCATTTTTCATTTTAACAAATCAAAACCGCCGACCTCCAGTGATCGGGCTAAAGATCCTGTTTTTCAAAAACTCTCAAATAAGAAATCCGTTTAAATGAGTTCAATTGCTTTAAAAAACCGGAAAATAACGAGTTATTGTAGAGCCTTATGGATTGTGTTCAAGAAAATGTGCACGACAACATGTTTTCTTAACCGATCTTCTAGCGTTAATACGTGTTTCTACCTTTCAACGAGATCTGTGAGAACCCTACGCTAAGAAAGTCCGAGAATATTCTATGTGGATCCCTGGAACGTGATACATATCATTTATCGAAATCTTTACTGTAACTGTTTAGGATTATACTCAAATGTGTCAAAGAATCAGCATTTCAAGTTCTCATAGAGCGAAGCCAATCCTTGCAAAGATATTCATAAGACAACACGAGCATTGGTTGATGATCTTTTGTGACATTTCTTACGCTTTCTACAAGTTTCAGAAGATATTTTATCACGATTTTGTCAAGGCCTGGCTCAAAACTTCGCATAAAGAGCCTAGTAGAATTTAAAGCTACATGGAGCGTGGATGTCAGTTTGGTATACTTATGTTGAGAATTTCCATTGCAGGTACTCAGAATCGTAGTTCGATCGCTTTCCATAATCAGCATCTTGAATCATATAAAGATAAATTCTAATTCTGAAAAACATCTTTATTTGGAAAACGTAAGGATTCAGTGAGGACCTTGTACGATTCTATTCGATGAATGGCTATAAGTTCCGAGTGAAATTTTAGTTTTCAATTCGGAATGCAGTATCGTATGACAAACAATCCTAATCGGATATGGTATCGGGGCATGGATATCTGAAAACTTTCACAAATGATTGTTGAGGATTTCCAACATCTGGTTCCAAATGTTTGCGGTAGAATCGTAGCAAGATTTATAGGTATATCAGTCGAGAATCTTACCAAGAAAATAGCAAAATCTGTCATACTTCTGCTTGAGTTCATCTAAGTTCCAACAGAGATTTCTTTCTGAATTCGAAATGTCGAATCGTCGAAGAGTACGCTTTCGATTCTGGTCAGATATTAACAGCATTTGCATAGAGGATTTTAGCAAGATTTGGTCAGGTTCTTTCAAAATTGTCGACAAGCTTTTCATCATGAAAAAATCTTAGTAAGAAAATTGGAACATCCGATATATTTGCAAATTAAGAAATCCTTACAAGATTCTATGATGATTACTCGATTTTGAAGTATTGCTGCTGTCAGAGTCTCCACTGAAACTGTTCAAGATTTTGTCCGGACGGTTTCGAAGTATTTGTATCGCGAATTTTTGCGAGAGTGCTGGTGATCCTGATCAAAAACTTGATTGGGAAACTAAGCGAGTGAGTTAGAATATTTCAGGATACTTCTCTATGGTTTTTTCTTAGTTCTAGTAGGGATTTCTGTCTTTATAGAAAATGCAAAATCCTAGCCGTGTTCACTTCCAACCATAGTCAAAATCTTAATTCGAATTCTAAATACACTTCTCACTAGACTTTATCAGGTTTTTATGAACATATAGTTCAAGTATTCGGATTAGGATCAATGTAGAATTTGAATGTGGTTCTGACCAATATTCCTGTGGGACAGAAACAAGATCTGTCAAAAACTAATTCTGAAAAATTCAAACAAGATTGCATGATGACTTCTGAAACACTAATGCATGGATGTGAGTAGGTGTGAATGTATTATGGATGGGTGTCAATCCTCACCTCATATACACCTCACATTAACCCACACCCACGCTCACACCTACACTCGAAAATGAACAGAAGCATCTTAAACACCTTCAAGATGGAATAAGCAAAATAAGAATGACAGATGAAGAAACACCTTATTTTGAAAAGTGTGAAAATCAATTTAGAATAGATGCTCTCGATCAACGAATGAGTTATAGGAAAAAGAAGATGGTTGGTTGTGCGAAATTTCTTCTACAAAAACCACCATGACGTCAGTCAAATGAATAGTCGAGACAGTTTTTCTTTGAGGCACCTCGTTGTTTACTGACACGATTAAAAACTGATTTGAGTGGAATCAAAAAAGAGCAGGGAATGTCTTTCAGTGCGAAACATGTGAAGGGAGTCAAATTACTTGAAATTTGCCAAAACCTCGTTTGTCGTTCGGGGTTTTCGTACAGCATCCAAGTTTGCCACTATAGTTTCGTAGCTGGACTAGTATCCGTTCACTATCGTCCCCTTCTCATGCACTCTATATTTGTGCTACCTATGTTGAATCTTCAATATCACAAATATTCTGATGTTATTAACTTATTCTAATATTTTTTCCATTTTAAATGAATCACTGCTAAAGACCCTTTAGAAAGCATGAGCCGATAGGTTTCTGCGTACGTCGAGTAATCTTAACTAATTTATATCTAGTAAGTGACATGAATGAAGAGTATATAGCAATCAAAATTTTCTCTGGACCTATTTTAGCGGTTTTCCTAAATGATCAACTTATTAGTTTTTGATTAATCTTATATTACTTGTTAATGGCATGTTCACTCTTTACCGAAAACTAAAAGGAAGCCCTTTGAGATGTTCGTAGCCAAAATTATGCACAAAATGCTTCAAAAAAGGTGTCTGACAGAATTGGAATATCTGACGTTAAGATTATCTGAATTTAGATGAAGACGAGAACGAGGAGATGTTTAGAATAAAGTGCATTCTTATAATATGAAGAAGAAGAATGAATTTTGTTTTATAGCTGTCAACAAAACGAATCAAACTTCGATAGTGACGAAAAGTAGCCTACCTGGAGATTACTATTAATTGACTTTTACTGACGGTGAACGTTGAATAACTCATGATATAAGATCGTTTATCTTATCAAAGTAACCTTTAACTAGTTGCAGAGTAATATTGCATACAAAGCAACTATATGTACTTGATTAAAAAATAGTATTTAACAAGATTAAACTAATGTTTACCTAGTTGTTGGGTAGCAGTTGTAGTTGTTATTGGAGTTGTTGTCGTTGCAGTTGTAATTGGAATCTTACTTGTAGTTGTACCATTTATCGCTATCCATTATCATAGAAAATATAGAACTTGGTACATTTAAGTTTTAGCTAAAGCCTAAACAGTGTTTCAAAGTAGAGCGACGATCTCAAATGATCTGAAAAGGGATTTTTTTTTCTTGCGAAACTAATCCTTGATGGAAAACTTCAGTGCTCATTAGAGACTGAAAAGTCAAGAAAATTTTCGACAATTCAATTCGATCTGATTCGACTGAAACAAATCAAAGTAAATTGAATTGAACCGAATCCATCAAGACCATCCTGCTCAAGTTCATCATTTCTAGAATATTTCCAATACGAGTGAAGATTAAAATGCACCAGCTGCCGTTACAGTAAAAAATAGCTATTCCAAGTATGAAGTTTGTAATTTCAACCTGTCACATAAATTGTCCATTTGCCAGTGTGTTCATCTCAAATCATTAGAACATTTTGCTGCTATATCGGCAGTGTGAGTGAAATGAAATTAAAAGAGTATTCAAAAGAACAGAATAATAATGTAAAGATACATTGTTACAAACTCTCTCTCGTTTCTCTCGCCATCTGACAGCCTGCATTCTTACGTTTTTCTCTCAAAAAAATTCTCGAAACTTCGAAACATTATAGCTAAGTCAGTGGTGCTACAAGCTATGGAAAAACAATTCACATGCACAGTTGAATTACTAATCATTAGTGACCTATTTATCCCATTCAATTATTAAAACTCTCTTTAACTCTACCGATTACTGTGTCGCAGCCAAATGATCAGCCTACAATTTCTCAAGTTTAGTTATTAGCAACATGACAGAGAGAATTATTAATGCGTTTTCTTTCGAACTAGATATCAATCGTAGTTGTTTTGAAAAAAATTACGGAGTGAACTCAATATTCACAAGAATCAGTCGAAAATACAATGGAAACTGTGAATAAAGAGAGCCCAGGTCAAGAAGTACGGGTCGGCTCCGGCAGGAAAAAACCGGAAATCGCAGGAACATGGAAGCAGTATTCTCGTCCGGAAATTTTCAGATATTTTTCTGATGATTTCCGACCACTTCCGATTCTTTCCTTCAGGAAACGTTCGGACATCATCGGAAAAAATTCTGAAATTTCCGGACGGGAATACTGCTTCAACTTCCCAGCTATCTCCGGTGTTTTCCTGCCGGAAACGACGTCTTTCCTGAAGGGTCCCGCAGGGAATTCACGGATCTGGGCGCCGGAATCATCGTCCTGGAAGGCGTGCCACAATAGAATCGATGTGCTCTTATGAAGATGCTAACATATGACACGTTCTACAGAATCAAATCGAATCGAATGATCAATTGTTCAATTTGTTTCGAACTTTCGTGTATATTCAAAAGCTCTTTGCGTCTCCATGTATTGATAGATATAAATGCAACAGGCTCTATGTTTCAAATTGATGAATACAGTCCATGAGAAGAGAAGAAAGCTTTTCTTCAATAATTACAATTCATTTTGTCTCTGTCACGTTCTATCTACTTGTTCCAAAAGACGCTTCGGCTCTTACCCACTGCTCTTACATTAACATCAACTACATATGTGAGGGTGTGTGAACAATGAAGAAATAACATTAAGAAAGATTGGGCTTTCACTTGAATCTTAAGATTACTGTTTGTTTTCTTACTTGCTATCGGTGGACAGAGTTGTTGATTAAAACTTGGCACTGGATAACAAACAGGAAGACTATGACATCGAGGATGATGAACACATCTATGGTTAGGTTCATAACAAATGTTGTTTGAGCTTTCGCATGAAACTAGCTCAGAACAATCTACGAATTCATCGCCACATATGCCAATGTCAATAGCACCTACTATATAGAAACAGGCACACGCACTATTTGGCGAACATCGATCATATTGAGATATTTCATGACAGAATTGAGATTTTACTCGAACTAGCGACATACGAAATTAACAGTAGGACACGTAAAACAAAACAAGAATCAAACCTGTAAAGCTTAAAAGGAAGATTGTTCAATATTAGATGAATAGAAAAAAATAGATTTTAAAATTACCTGAATAGAACGAATACGAAACAACAAATTACAGTTGAAACCATCATTTGCGTTGAAATGAGACAGAATAGCGGTGGCACCAGTCTTTATATTTAATGGATATGTAATGTTTTTCGTGTTTGCCGAAAGTGAAGAAGCGCACGACGTGATCCTTCGATAAATAGAAATTCGATATTGCTCTACTGCTTTCTTAAGCACTTCATTTTTCTCCAAAACAGTAATCTTTATAGAAGAAAAAGTGTCATAAAAGCATATGCGATTCCTTCTGCGATACAAGCATTTTAATAGACTCGTGCCATAATTCGAAACATGAATATTGCTGTTGTCAATCATTGGCTCACTATGTAATGATGACTTAGAACAATTTCAAGGACAAATTTTGTTTTTAATATTTGTGTTCTTATTATAAGCAGCTTAACGAAATTCGTATATTGATCAAATCAAAGTTACAATCTATAGCCAGTCACATTCACGTATACTTTGAACTGTGTCTTCGTTGCACCACAAGGGTTTAATTGTACGAATTTCATCTCCAAATCTCGTTTTTGACCTAAACATGTTCAGTTGACGAAAAGATCTTCTATGAAAGTAGTGGCGTACCTACGAGTGCGACAAAGTCTGGGATCATTTGCGAGTAAACAAGTTATTTCAACGGTGAAACAGATTTCTGCTTCCTCTGTAGAAACGTTGTCTGACAACTTGCGCTCTTTTTGTGAACAATTTTTAGTCAAGACACTTCGAAAACAATCTCTCCAGCAAAATGATCATGCTCAATCGATTCAGTCACGTTCAACTTTAGACTGCAGAGTCACTTGTCAACTTTCAAGCGAATGGTATTCAATTTTTTCTCATCATCTTTCTTTCAGATCAGATATCTGACCACAGGAATCTTTCTTCGAACTTGTCATCATTATTCTTGTTGCCATCATTGACTATCAAATAAACTCGGATCGAAGATGTAGATTGGTGTGAGATGATACGGATGTACCTATCGTTGTAGGTAT
>CAJNOL010003978.1:0-18256 GCA_905250125.1 Rotaria sordida | reverse complement strand
AAACTGATTGAAATAACATGATATTATTCTGTTGCAAGTATGTCTACGGTATTTATGGCTACTCAACCTATTATCGAGTGGCGCAATATATGGAAGGCAACGGTACAACCGGTACCATTGTGTTCGGAGGAGCCATATGCGGCAATGGAACAGATCAGATCTGTTACTGCGGTGGTATTTCTGTTGACAGCAATGGTTTCATATACTATTCCGATTCAAATTATCATCGTGTTGTAAAAATTACACCTTTCGCAACCACGGTGACTGTAGTGGCGGGTACAAGTGGAATCGTTGGATCAATGACTAATCAACTTAATTATCCGGGTGGTATCTATTTAGACACAAACAATACTTTATATGTGGCGGATAGAAATAATTAGTAAGTCTAAAAGTATCTCTTTGTACACCGGTACACATTTCAAAATATTGCTAGTCATTGTTTGCTAACAAAACTATTCAGAAGAAAGTAGCATTATAATGCCAGTCATTATGACATGATTCGTACGCTCTTTCTTACTCCTACAAGTAACGTTCATCGTCAAGCGATTCACTTAGCCCTAGACTGATAGAATACATGTACGGAAGGAATAGCATAAAAAGCTACATTAAAAAAGTAATACGCAACATTGATAATATGACCAGTATACCTTAGGCGACCAGAAAACTTAATTTGGAGAATTCTCACTCTAAGTAAAGATGATGCATTTACAAATTTAATTTTTTTTTATTCGTTTTTGTTTTATTTTTTTTTTTGCTTTTATGAATATAAATAGCGCCTAATAAGATTAGACAACAATACGATTTTTTTATAATTATATTGGCGCTATTTGTACGTACAAAAATATGAATTATATTATTCATAAAATTTGAGTTTTATTAATCAATATTTTATACTTAAATTCACGCATTAATTCTAAACTATTAATAAATTAGATATTCATTGATACAACATTGCACAATCAATCTTACAATAATGAATAATTTAAACGATTTCTTTAAATCCATACTGCTCATTTGGTCTGACTCTCACTAATTAAATGCTTGTGTAAGTAAGCCGTTTTACATCACTACCCAAATTATAGTTATTCCATTGACATTTTACCCATGATTATTATGGGTTCATTTACATCAGTCTTTAGATGGTCATTTGTACCATAGTTACCGGAATAGTTGTTTGTACCATGATTGCTATATGGTCACTTGTGCCATAGTTATGTGGTCGTTTCTACCAAAAAAATGACCGTTTGTGCCATAGTTACATGCTCATTTGTACCATAGTTACCTAGTTAATTTTAGTAAAAAAATGGCCATTTGTGCCAAAAAAATGGTCACTTGTGCCAAAAAAATGGCCATTTGTGGCACGAAAATGGTCACTTGTGCCAAAAAAGTGGTCGTTTATGCCATAAAAATGGTCACGTGTGCCAAAAAAATGGCCATTTTGACTGCGTTACCGACAGACAGACGGACAGACAGACAGACAGACACAGGTGAATTTCGGTTTCTAGACGCTAGCCTTTCAGTCTTGGGAATAGAAAGAAAATCTTATTTTATTGGCTTTGCGCGCCATTCGAAATATATATTTATTTTTATTTTAACGATCACATAGTTACCATATGGTAACCATACGTGTTACAGACAGACAGACAGACAGACAGACAGACAGACAGACACAGGCGAATTTCCGTTTCTAGACCCTATACTTTCAGTCTAGGGAATAAGATTATTGCTTAACTTACGGGAATAGACTGATAAATACTAATTAATCCATGAATTGTGTTTTACTTTGTTCTAGCCGAGTAGTGATGTATACAACTGGTAGTTTGTTTGGAACTGTTCTATTCGCAGTCGGATTACCTCATGGTCCTGTTCAATTGACATTGGACAACTCAAGAAACATCTATATCTCATCAAACTATGGCATGTACAGATGGATTCGTAGTTCCGCTTCTCTGAAATCGATAACTACAACCTGGTACTATAGTAATTCAAAAATACAACTGGACACAGCCGGTAATATCTATCTGGGTGGCGGTTATAATATGTATTCTAACGTTGATATCCTGAAATATAAACTTATATCAAATGCATGTTAACATATATCAGCACTTTTTCCATACTCCTGATCATGATACCACTAACTTTTGTTTGTTGTGTGTGTGCGTGTGTTTTTCGCTCCTTTAAGTAGCAAATAAGAGTGTAGATATCAAACTCTGAAATTTTTTCTGATACTATAATCGTCTGGATGTTTTCTTCGATTGATATCTGCGACTTTTATGTTCTATTACAGTTTGTCACATTTATATTCTTCAGAATTTTTACTGTACTTCATTTCAAGTGAAATGTCCAATGTGAACTTGTCACAATAATTCTTATTTTTGACTAAAATCTCATCGAAACGATTATCTATCAAAGCTTTTTTGAATAGAATAACGAACATGACATGGATAGTTTCAGCTCTTGAAACTGGTAGTATCATTGTTGTAATCGATGTGTTGGTAAGGGTAAGGATGAAGTGAAAATCTTTGTCCATATCGATCCTAACCATTGTCTTATCCGTTTACTCAAACAGATTCATTCACTTCACGCATAATGAAGCCACAGAAATAAAAAAAGTCGGCGTCCTGATTCATATGAATGAACAAGAGATTCTCAATGGAGATCTGGATGGGTGTGGGTGTGGGTGTGCGTGTGGGGGTGTGGGTGTGGGGGTGTGTGGGTGTTATATCACTCTATTGGGATCCACACTCACACCCACACCCACACCTACACCCACACCCACACTCACACCCACACCCGCCACCCACATCCACCCACGCCCAAACCCACACCCACCCACACCCACACCCACCCACACCCACCCACACCCACACCCACACCCACACCCACACCCGCACTCACACCCACACCCACACCCACACACCCACACCCACCCACACCCACACCCACACCCACACTCCAGTAAATTGCCAATATATTTTATGTTATTTTCTTGTTGTTGATCAATCTATCGTAAACTCCTCTGTATTTATAGAAATCTTTTGCAGTGTTTAAAAAAGACGTCTACCCAAGCAGACAAACTTTTGAGAAAATGCGTTTAAACGCACAGAAATCGACCTAAAATCAGCGAAAAGTGGACGTTTTTGGTTCACAATTGGGAATCTCAAGTGCGAGCCAAAAACGACCATTTTTCGCCCTTTTTGTGCGTTTAAACGCGTTTACACGCATACAAAAAAGAGTAAAAAGTTGTTGTGTTTTTTCAGCTCTAGAAACGTGATTGTAATTATGATTGTGCATCCCGAGTATGAAAAAACGACCACTTTTTCTCTTTTTTGTATGCGATTTACTATGAAAACGTCGAACGAAAAAAAATCGAAAAAAACAAATCTCGATCATATAATATGTCGAAACTTCTGAGATGTCGTTATTGACCAATATTGATTTTCCTTCAGAATAAGCAGTCATGACCGGTTCCGACCTTGCTTAAGGGCCTCATCACATGGCTTTATTCAAATTCATCATCATAAAATGACGATGAAACTGCATTCAACCCATAGAATAGAGGAGATTAGAGCCCGTCGAGTCTGAAAATTTTAAGTCGATCTAGTCCAGGTACATTCTGCGTCTGTAAATTTCTATTGATCAGAAAAAAATATTCACTATATACAAGAATTCTTGTTTTTGATTTTCTTTAGTTTTTGTTTATTTTCTTCAGAAAATTGTGAATTTATTTATAGAAGAATAGCAGAAAACAACAAAACTCTTCATGACTACAGTATCGAAATCAAATTACTATTATGAGCCTACGATGCAACCAAAGTATGATCTGGTTCTTTACTACTGTCTATAGTTTCAATACCATCAGACGAAGAGTCAAATTCATTATTTTTCTTGGTTTTTTTTGCTGTTGATGAAAAAATTAAGTTGTCTCTATCTTCATCGAGTGAGACTAGTTGATCATTTTCCCATGAAGGGTTTCAAAAAGTATGATTCGTACCCAAATTTACAAGTGATTAATCATTTGGATTCGGATCCAAAAATTTCGATGGACCGGGTTCGGGTCCAAATCCAGAAAAAGCTTAACCGATCGGGTCCAGATTCAAAAAATCATGGACCCGACGGGCTCTAGAGGAGATACAGTACGAAAATTGTGATGATGAATTTAAATAAAGCCATCTGATGAGACCCTTAATCAAGGTCGAAACCGGTCATGACTGCTTATTCTGATCACTGTTCACACAAACTTTATATTAATCACGCACATCTGGACCTATCGAATGATTCATTTTTTTATCGTTCTTTGCCATTATCAATAAAAGTATTTTTTCTTTTTTTCAATCAAATAAAGTAAATATTTTATATTTTTTATTGACTCGACATTTTTTTCATTCGATCTTCTTTTCTTTCGACTTTTTTCATTCGACGTTTTTTTTCGACATTTATTTTTCGACGTTTTTTTCGGCTTTTTTTCCGTCGACGTTTTTTCTTTCGGTGTTTTCAATATATACCTTGTATGCGTGTAAACGCATTTTCAGACAAAAACGCGTTTAAACGCACAAAATGGGCGGAAAATGGTCGTTTTTGGCTCACACTTGAGGTTCCCAACTGTGAGCCAAAAACGTCCACTTTTCGCTGATCTTAGGTCAATTTCTGTGCGTTTAAACGCGTTTTCTCAGAAATTTGTCTGCTTGGGTATTTACTATATTGCTTTCATCGAAATGTGAATCAGTGCGCGGGTAACGTTGGTAAACATCAATGATAAAATAATTGAATCGACTCAGTGTGATAATAGCTGGACAATCAATCAAAATACTTTCTCTGTTTCTCCTTTGTGGTCAAAAGAAGTTATAGTTACCCATATATTGGAACAGGTCACAGGACGAATCCCAGAAGGAAAAACTCCATACGATTCTGGTTCCCCATGAGAAAAAAACAGTACAAATGGATTTTTAGGAAGCAGATTTTCGATATAGGAAATCTGGTTATACCAATCGATTGAGCTCGTCGAGTGGTACTTAGAAAGAAATACAGACGTTGAAACAAATCTATGGACGAATTCCAGAAGGAAATACTCGAATCAATCGATAACTTCACTCATGTGTATTAATAATAAAGATTCTACAGTAAATTAAGCAATGTAAGTATATTATGCGTAAGAGTTATTAGGCAAAGTTTCTCTTAATGTTCAACGAAGTCTATTTTTATTTTCAAAATAGTTTGCTGATGATCATTGTAAATTGTTTTGAGTAAGCATTCTATAATAAGCACCACATTGTTGTATTAGTTCTGTATGAGTACCACTCTCCACTATATGTCCCCTATCAAGTACACAAATCAAATCACATGAACGAATAGTTGAAAGACGATGAGCAATAATGAGTGATGTTCGACTAGAATCTTCTGTTTGAGCTTGTTCAAGAGCTTCTTGTACAATCTATTATTGAAAAATGCAGATGTGACTATAATTGATAAACAGACAAAAAAAACAAACTCACTTGTTCATTATGCGAATCCATGGCGCTTGTAGCTTCATCTAAGAGCAATACTTTAGGTCGACGAAGAAGAATTCGAGCAATAGCAATACGTTGCTTTTCACCACCTGACAGAAAACTGCCTTTCATCCCTACTTTTGTTTCATAACCCTGAAAAAAATCTTATACAATAGTAATAGATACATGATATAATTTTGTATTGTTTAACCTGAGGTAACTGTTCAATAAATTGATGAATATTAGCTTTTCTTGCTGCATTGATAATGTCTTCCATTGGAACATTTTCTAAACCATATGAAATATTTTCAGCAATTGTTAAATCAAACAAAATTGGTTCTTGACTGATAAGACCGAATTGAGAACGAATCCAATGAAGATTTAGTTGTCGAATATCATTGCCATCAATAAGCTAGATTAGGTAGAGAAATTTTATATGATTATTTAAACTATGCATTGAAGAAATACTAACTAGTTGACCACTTGTAACATCATAGAAGCGTTCCAATAGTTGAATAATTGTTGATTTACCACATCCGGATGTACCTGTATGGATCATATTAGATAATTAAGATTTAAAATACACATTTATTTCAAACATACCAACAAGAGCTACACGTTGATCTTATTAGTGAATATAAATTTAAAAAAGAAACGATTAAATTGAACCCTATGTGACTTACTTGCCTTGATATTCAATTGAAATTTGTTAAGGATTATAGATGTTGGCCGAGTTGGATAGCTAAATTTGACTTGATCAAATTTTATCTCTCCACAAAAATCAATCTACGTGAGTGATATTAAATCCACGGCATGTGTATGATTAAAACAAAATAACTATTTTCGATGTTCTCTTACCAATTCTCGTCCTTCAGTAGATGTATTATCTATTGTAGGTTTTCGATCAAATAAATCAAAAAACGCTTCAGCAGCCGAGATTGATGTAGCAATACGGCTAGACCTAGAATGGAGACAGTAGAAGAAGAAAAACCGTAAACTTGAGATTGATAGTGTTACATCAGTCCGATGGTTTTTAATGTTTGGATCGAAAAAGCAGCAAAAGCAAACACCCTAATAAATTGAAAAGATAGTGAAACATTGTTTCTAAATTATTAAAATGCAGCTTCAATTACTTTATGACACGGTTTGAGGCTAGTTCGTTCTTCTCAAAGAGATCGTAAGTACGCCAATACAGAAGTGCCGTAGAGTATCCATATAGTGCCCAACATATGCCACATGTTATTGAAAATAATATCGAAGATTTCCAAGACAATCTATGACAAAATAAGATTGATTAAAAATTTCTACATGTATAAGATTCGATTGACCAACATAAATACTTGATGAATGAATTCAGAATATTGTCGTAACACTTCTTTTTCTATTGATAAATGTTTTACTGTATGCATATTGTGAATAATTTCAACAACAAGCTGCAGAAGTAAAAAACAGAATGAATATAGTATATTTAGTTTGATAAACAACTGATGATTAGATTGTTTTCCTTATGAAAAGAAAGGTTATCAGCTAAAACCCAATCTTACCATGCTTGCTTGTCCATTAATGAGGCCAGATTGCTGAGTCACCCATGAAAGTAAAATCACTTGGCCATAGACAATTAGGAATAAGAAAAAAAGAGGAGCAAAAACGATCAATGTTAATTGCCAACTTATGAAACATCCAAATAGAATTCCAAAAAAAGACAATGCAACAGCTTCACAGATGGCTCCTAATCGCGTACTAGTCATCTCTTGAATGGCTGATGCATCAGAAGAAAGACGAGCACAAATCGCACCAGAACCATTCTCAGGTTGATCGAAATAAGCAATTTCTTGACGAAGAAGACATGCAAAAGCTTTCGAGCGAATACGATGCGTCAATTTCAATCCTGCTATAGTAAAAGCTGTATACTATATAAAAGAGTAAATAGATCATGGATCAAATTCAGAAGCAACATTTTTACTTGAAAGAAATGAAGAATCCATACTAGACCACCCACAAGCAAAAAAAACAAACTAGCACCCAACACATAACGACGTCGTTCAGACGTTAAACAATACTTGAATGACTACACAATAAACAAATCGACACAAAAACGATGTACATTGTCAATATTTTTGCATGATATCTGTATGAATGAATCACTCACTTCCACTATTTGAGTAAGTAAAAATGCAAACAAAGGTTGAACTGCTCCATTAAGTACACATGCTATGCAACCAATCAAGATCGTGATCCATTCAGGACTAGTCATTGACAAGAGCCTTAAAAAGACAAATCTTCGTCTGAATGGTCTTGTAGTTTTCTAAAAGAGAGATTATCATTAATGGTTTTTATAAATAATTGCAATAGTATTTGTACTTTGTTCACATCAACAATTTGACTATCGCTAAGTAAACGAGAGCATTCGACTGTTAATGAAAAAAAGACGAATAAAATTGAAGACTATCGCTATTAGAAATCTCAACATACATATCGACTTTTCATCTTCTTCTGTCGTTTTTTGTATGCTCATCATATCATCTTGATCATCATTGATTCTTTCTATTTGTTGACATTTAACCATTGATTGATATTTACCTCCTTCTTTTGCCATTAATGTTTCATGTGTACCTTGTTCAATCACACTTCCATTATCTAATACATATATATGATGAGCATTTTGAATTGTTGTCAAACGATGAGCAATGACAATAGTTGTACGACCTATACAGAATGTTATAGCAATTCGTTAAGCAGAAAAAAACAATTGTTACCTTTGCATGCTCGATCGAGCGCTTCTTGAACAATTTTTTCGCTAATATTATCAAGTGCATTTGTTGCTTCATCCAGTAAAAGGAAAGTAGGCTGTTTGACAAGAGCACGAGCTAATGCAATACGTTGTTTTTCTCCACCACTTAGCTGTATACCACGTTCACCAACAAGTGTTTCATATTTCTAAACAAGAAATAGTGATACATATATGTAGATAAATGTAAATATTTGGCGCAAACATCTGGTAATTGCATGATGAAATGATGTGCATTGGCTTCTCGTGCTGCTTGTTCAATTTCTGCTTGTGTGGCATTTACTTTACCAAAACGAATATTTTCATAAATACTCATACCAAACAGAATCTATTACAATATTGAATTAAAATGTAAGGAAGAAAAGAAAAACGAAAAAACAGCATACAGGTTCTTGACTAACAACTCCAATGTTTTGTCGAAGTTGTTTGACATTGTAATCTGTTATTGGGCGGCCATCGATCATTATTCGACCCGATGATGGTTCATAGTATCGAAGAAAAAGTGATATACATGTACTTTTTCCTATGAATAAATTATGAACACCAATGAGATTACTTTAAGATTTTTGTTTTTTAAAATACTTACCACAGCCACTTGAGCCTACGAGAGCAGTTGTTTGACCAGCACGAGCAAGAAGAGAGAGATTACGCAAAACTTGTACATCTTTTCGAGATGGATAACTAAAGTTGATATTGTCAAATTCAATATCACCATTGATATTATCAATAGCTTCTGTATTCTCTTTCCATACATCTATTTCATTGACACTTGCATCATTTCCCTAAAGCATGTAAACAAATACATAATATTCTTATTGATATGAGACACCGATTTACTCAGATTAACCTCATCAATAAGTCGAAACACTGATGCTGCTGCACCTCGAGCTTCTGAAAATGATTGAAACACAGGACCAGTAATACTTAAGTAGTCCAAGCATTGTGCAAAGATTGTGACGATCTGTATTAAGATAATAAACCTATATTCATTTCCTTATTGACTGATTATACGAATTACTCACGACAAGAATATCACTAATATTCAATGTATGATCATTTTTGTGTGACATAAGAAGAGAACCAAAGATAAAACCAACTGAATAAACTAGATAGGTTATCAAAGATAACCATCCAGTATAAATCCCCAAAACTGCGCCTTTGCGTATACTACTCCAACGAGTTGAATACAATTCTCGGTCATACCTAAATGCAGTAAAAATAATAATATGTTGTATGATGTCATATAGGCACACTATTGTTGTATATTCGTTTACCGTTTTTGCTCAAACTTACTACCATTGAGGGAAAGAACAGTTCGTAATGAACTAAACACTTCTTGAGCGATTTGTCCCGCTTTCGAATATGTCATTAATTCATTCATTGTTTCTTTAGCGATGAGCTATAATAATTCATAGACATTTAATTAATGGAAGTGGCTATGTGCACTCGAGTGCACATAGCCGCATCTTAGTGTATTGGCTATGTACACTCGAGTGCACATAGCCGACTGGCTATGTACACTCGAGTACACATAGCCAGTCAGCTATGTGCACTCAAGTAGGTATTATCAACTAGTTACTAAATATTGAGTTATATTATAGCCATATATGTACTTCATAATTAGCATGAGTAAAATTTATTAATAATTTTACTCTATTTATTTATTGTAAAATTCAAATAGAGTATAAAACAAGTATTAATATCAAACAAATATAAAAGAAAAAGTTAATTCAAATAAAAGTCAACTCATTTAGAAATATTTCTAGCGCTTGATCTCTTAGATTTTGAACGAAATGGTTGCATTTTATTATTTTCAATACATCGGACGGAAACTATATTGATGCCAGTGCTTTTCTTCTCTATTAATTGTGCCTTCTTTCTCTATTGATAATTTATAGAACGAAAGATTCTACTTTTTCTTGATTAATTAGCTTACAAAATGAGAAATTGAAAAACATAAAATTCCAATTAGCTTTCAATCTGGAACGAGATATCCTTTTTTCAAGACCCATTGATTAATCCTCACTAAAGAATAAGAATTACAGTAGTGGCCAAAAGTCCCGACCCTAGAGGATCTCAGCCATTATAAGTGCTGGATGTCTGAAAATTTGTGTGCGCATACTCCGTCAAGAATGCAGGTCAGAGACACAATTCTGCCTCGATTGCTTCAGTATAAAGAGAATTATGATAGATGGTATCTATTTTTGTATTGAGATTTTTAACCTGAAAAAGGACTGTCCACTCAATTTTACACTATTTTTTTTACCAAATACATAACTAAATTTTGATATTATTGCATGGAATTGGAGCTCAGTCTATGATCTTTCTTAAACCAAAATATGAGTTCATTTGTTCGAATATTGGCGTTTCTGCATGTCTCTGCATCCTCAGATTCACCAATGCGATGGTAATAGCCATGCTATTTTCCATCAGTACACAGTTCATTTATGAAACTTATGGACACTAATGTGCAACTACAGGAGACGCTTTTGCAAGAATTTGAGCTTCATCCACTAAATTGTTACTGAGTTACCGTCTTAAAATGATACCAGAGGATTTTTTTCCATATCATCGGTCATAGTAAATTGGCCATAATTCTAAAGAAAATTGACAAACTGCAATAAAATTAGTTGTGTGGATAGCTGAAACACAGCGCTATACAATGAACCATTAGCTGACCTACGAAGTCCAGCTTTTCCAGAGTTATGAAGTTCAAAGGCGAAATATGTGTTATCCATTGTCATCCATCATAATTCTCTTTATACTGAAGCAATCGAGGCAGAATTGTGTCTCTGACCTACATTCTTGACGGAGTATGCGCACACAAATTTTCAGACATCCAGCACTTATAATGGCTGAGATCCTCTAGGGTCGGGACTTTTGGCCACTACTGTAAAACAAGATTATAAACTGAGATTCTTTCAAGACGAGAAAAAATAGCTGTCAAAATTAGAGATACAATCAGAAACGAATGTAAAAGAAAATTTTTTCGTTATTGTTTTATAAAAAGATATTTTCGGATGATTAATGTTAGTTATATTGAAAATAACGAAAATACAACTATTTCCTTGAAGAATTTAAGAGAGTAAATGCTAGAAATATTTGTAAATCAGTCGATTTTTACTTGAATTAACTTTCTCTTTTATATTATTTTGATTCTAATACTTGCTTTGCATTTTATTTGAATTTAATAAAGAATAAATAGAGCTAAATTGTTAATCAATTGATAAATTTTAATTATAATAATTATAAAGAACATATATGGCTATAATATAACTCAATATTTAGTAATATTTTGATAATACCTACCTGAGTGTACATAGCCAGTCGGCTATGTGCACTCAAGTGCACATAGCCACTTCCTTAATTAATTGAACAACATTTCATACCTGAGAAAACACAAATGAGCTACCAATGACCAAAGGTATTAAACATAGCATAATCAAAGTCAATTGCCAGTTGACTATGAAGGATACTATTATACAACCAATTATGCACAGTAAGTTTATCATCAATATTAAGAATTCAAAACCAATGCCTTTCTCAATCTTTTCAATGTTACTGTCAATAATTGAATTAGATGGAGTTATTTGATAAAAAATATCACAATGACTTACTCAAATAGTTCAGTATTGAGTTGACTAGTCGGTTTGGCACCTATATAATGAATGCTCTAAAAACAGAATGAGAACCAGACAAAGATGGGCACATATGATTGGATGTTACTGTCATTCGACTCCTATTTCCCAAATTCAACTTCATCTGTATGTTTCTATCTACAATCCAATTTCAACTTTATTTTTTTTGGAAATTCTACTGCAACTATCGCTGTAAAAAGTCATGATCGACCCGATTTTCTTATAAAAAGTTGAATCCTTTTAAATTTGCTTCTGTAATCTGTGTTTTCCCTATCAATTTTGTTTTGTTTTCATTCGAGAAGTCCAACCGAAATTGAATCGCGATTGATAAAAATCTATTACTTCAAACTCCGCTAGAACTCTTATGTAAGTCGACACCAACTTCACTCATATTACACTCATCAAATATCAAGTTTTAATATAACAGCAATCTAACGTGCAAACTATCCCAGATGTCCTCTTTGGATTCAGGGACTTTTTACTTATACATACTAGATAGCATTGTGTTGGAAAGTCTAACGAGGAAACATATCCAACTATGGGACACCGTTTGGCTTCACGTTATCGATACGAATAGGCCTCGATGAGATTAAGAAAAGCTTAAAATGTTAAATAAGAGTAAGACGTTTCGGAAAAATCCAAAACAAAGAGTTGTATGTTGAAATTATGTTTATTGGCTCGTTTGAAAGTCATTAAATAATCCTGAAAATTTCAACGAAAACAAACTGTCTTTCTTCAGATAGTCAATTTTCAAGTGAACTCGATTGTTATGTCTTCCTACCGTAAATCGTTCTTTTTTTGGATACTGAATATCTTGAGAAAGACATGTTTGTTTTCGTTGAAATTTTAAGAACTATATGACGATTATCAATCATACCAATAGACGTAATTTCAGCTCGAAACTTTTTATTTAAAATCTTTTAGAAATATTTTGTACTTAATACTTAAAAGTTTCATTAAAATGGCCATAACTCTTCAATAATAAGCCGTGGACTCGAACCATTTTAAGAGAGGGCCCGCGGGCGGACCACCCTAGATCGCCGGAGAAAAACTTTTTTTTTTCGATTTTATTTTCTTAAATGATAGGTCTAGGTAAACTATAGTTAAATCCAAAATATTAGGTCATTTGATTTTACCTATGAAAAATGCGAGCTAGAACAAGTTTAAGGGAGTCTATTTTGACCCTATAAGCTGCTAAAAATGGGTGTGCGCAGTATTTTGACATTTTCTCATGAATAGTTTGACCGTTTGAGGTCGGGCACCTCTCATTAGATAGAGAACAGTATAGGCTACGGATTTATCCAATTTGGATGATTCATATATAGGATAAAAGAAACGCTATAGGTCAAAAACCTTCCTAACCTCAAGAAATCCTACACTCTGGGATGGCAGTATTTTGGACTTTTCTTGAGTGGTACAAGCGGTGCCAAACTTCTTTTTTTATCAGATATAGATCTCGTCAAGATACATCTTTTGACATTAAATTGTCACGACGAAAAAACTCGGGGGTCAAATTAGCAGGAACCATACTATGGACTACCCTGCCTAGTCACCATTGACCCTACCCTTTAAAGTCATACAATTTCTATAGAAATCACGAAAATTGGCTTCAAATTCATGTTCAGCTTGAAAAACTGGGTTGGATAGGTTATTTTAGATTGATCACTTACTTGTACCAAGTGTGTTCAAGAGCATGGGCCCACCTTATGGGATATATAATAGATATATGCAACAGTGTTTTGATAATAATTCACCAATATTAATAGCTATCGAGTTCGGATTTTTACCATTCGATAGCCCTTTTTGTAAGCTACAAAACTATATATGTTACAAGCTCAAAACTATTGATCACCTGAGTCGTACCTAGACATATTGGTGTCGGAGCACGATTTTATACATTTTTGCCTCCTATTTAGCTCCTTTTCCGTTACAAAACAACAATTTGAATCGAAACTAATATCATATTCGAAATCAGCATTAAAAACAGAGTCGATTCATGTATATTTCAAATAATTCTGAGAAAATCTTTTTCCTATGAAAAAATGACCCTGTACTCTCCTCAGGGTTCATGAAAAAATGATTTCTCTCAAAATGGTGTTTTTGTCGTTTAGTCTTTTGCCATTTTACTTTTGTTGAAATTAGAGAAGCTCGGCTACTTCATTCCACACGATAAATGACATTTGTGAGAGAAATCATTTTTTCATGAACCCTGAGGAGAGTACAGGGTCATTTTTTCATAGGAAAAAGATTTTCTCAGAATTATTTGAAATATACATGAATCGACTCAGTTTTTAACGCTGATTCTAAATATGATATTGGTTTTGATTCAAATTGTTGTTTTGTAACGGAAAAGGAGCTTAATAGGGGGCAAAAATGTATAAAATCATGCTCCGAGACCAATATGTCTGGGTATGGCTCAGGTGATCAATAGTTTTGAGCTTGTAAAATATATAGTTTTGTAGCTTACAAAAAGGGCTATCTAATGGTAAAAATGCGAACTCAATAGCTATTAACATTGATAAGTTATTATCAAAATACTGATGCCATCGTCTATCATACATCCACAAGGCCCACCCAAGATTTTAGCCCCGCCAGACACAAGTAAAAGATCGATTTAAAATAACCTATCCAACCCAGTTTTGCGAGCTGAACATGAATCTGAAGTCAGTTTCTGTCATTTCCGAAGAAAATATATGACTTCCTGGGATAGTCTTAATAGTCAGTAAGCAAGGTAGACCACAGCTTGACCCATACTAACTCAGTTCTCGAGTTTCTTTTTAGGATAATTTTATGTCAAAAGATGTGTCTCACTAAGATGTATGTCTGGTAAAAAAAGAATTTTGGCACGACTTACATAGCTCGAGAAAGATCCAAAATACCGCTATCTGAAGACGAGATCACATATAGAGTTTTGAAGGGTTTTCGATATACAGCAATTTTTCTAGCCAATATATTAGTTACTAAAATAGACTAAAATTGTAGCCCAAACATTTCTCTATCGAACGACATGTCTCCGAGCTCAAACGATCAAACTGTTCTTGAGAAAATCTCAAAATACTGAGTACACCCTCCTATAGCAAGTTTTTGAGGGTCAAAATACACCCTTAAAACTTGTTTTAGCTGCCATTTTTCATGAGTACAACCAAATGACTTGATATTTTGGATTTAACAATAGTTACATAAGACCTTTTATTTAAAATAATAAAATCGAAAAAAAAATTTTTTTTTCCGGCACCTCCGGCATAGAGTAGGGTGGTCCTGTGGCGGACCCTCTCTTAAGTTCTTCTTAGTCTCCCCGAGACCTACTCGTAGTCATAATGTGAAGTGGATCCGTGTCTGATAGTTGGAAATATTGCCTCGTAAGAAGATTTCAGTTCTTACTGAAACTTGGCGTAACTATTGAATCTTTAGTATTTCTATATACCGGAGACTCCTGTAGGGTTTCACATTTTCTGAGAAATTCTGCCTTCGAATTTTTGTCTTTAAACAATCTCTATTTGAAAGTTTCATATACATTAACTTGTATGAAATATTCCAGAGTTTGTTGATTTCGTATTTTCGACATACGAGCTAATCAAAAACAGAAGCTTTTCGAAGCATATTACAAGATACGAAAATATTTTGAAAAATTCGTATCTTGAAGATACGAAATATACAAAGTCTGAAACTCTTCTTACAAGGCGCTGTATATGAGATTTTCAAATTGAGATAGCTTCAAGACAAAATTTAAAAACACGATTTTTCTAGCGATCAGATACTCTACAGCGGTCTTTGGCAAATAGAAATTTTAAAACCTCAATAACTCTCTCAAATCTCAACAGAAAATGAAATCTCTTCGGAGTTTCTACAAGAATACTATGTAGTGTCTATAGATAAAAAAATCACTGAAATCGAAAGGAGGACATCTGAAGGGATTTCCTCATAAGACGACTCAATTCCACTTGAACTTCCGTAGATAAAAGTATCTGTTTGAGTTGAAGTGGCGCATCTCTGTACAGAGTAAGATCGCTTCTATGCACAGTAATCTAGAGACCATGTAGTACAATGGAAATATCTACATCAATTCGTCCATATTTCTCTAATATCATTTTAAAATTATACTATCTAAACTTCAGTTTTCCAAAAATATTTCTTGTTTTACTATTTCTGAAGCTGTCTCAATAATGGAGATGTCTGTCTTCATTATTGTAAAGTCATCATTTACTGACGTTAAAAGTTTCTTATAAAACAATAAATAATCGTAATTGCTCTCTAAAACTTCAAAATGATTATATTTCTATCAGCTTCTAAGAAAGCATTTGGTATGTAGAGGATAGCGAGATTGAGCATACACTTGTACTTTTATCCTAAACCCTTGACTTTAGATCTAAAAGTCCTAGAAATAGAGTCATATCTAGACATAAATAGATATTATCTATATACTTTAGCTTATGTCATAGACTTGCTAGAAGTGCTAATTTATGAATGGTGAGGATTCCTTAAAAAGGAAACGAAAAAGATGCTATTAATCTATAGTAATTCTAAGAAAAGACTAAGATTAAACTTTCGGAAAATATATTTTTTATAAATGGAAGTGTATTTGACTTACACGTTGAAGTATTGATCGAAAGAGAGAAATATGCATACGAAGTGTCTGTCGTTTCACACTAATGCTCCAGATGAAACATGCAATCGAGGTAACCAGAAATTCGACAGTACTATTAACTACGTTGACAAAGAAGAAAGATAATTTGCATTATCTATAATAATCAAATTATTGCGTTCATTTCACTTACTGAATAACCAATAAACCATATTCATAATTTTTTCTCGAAACAAAGGAACTGCCGGTGTTAAGGGTGATGATAAAACTACACTCATCGTATAGCGCAGTCTAAGATGAAAAATACCAAGGAAAGATAACAGAAATACACATGAAATAATAATAGTTTTTAGTGAATTACATATATGACGAATTATTGTTGAGCATATTGAGTTCTATGACTTGAGGATATGTATTGTTGTTCTCAATTGAAGCTATTGAATTTTGGTGTTGATAATCGCAATTATCACCAAATGATTCAGTAACAAATATTCCTGTGAGTCGACCAAAAAGAACTAAGGTAACGAGAGTGCAAATCGTTTCCACCATTCCCAAACACATAGCAATAAACATCAGGACAAAATCCATACGATTTGCAAACCGAAACTACAATGAAATCGAATATATCAGTTAGTTTGTATTTCCTGTGAATACACTTACTAAACGGAAAACACCAACTGCTTCATCTTTGTCACTATGTTGAGTATCATTATCTAATTTTATATATTTATTATCGCTGCCTTTTCTACTGAAACATCGACGCCAATCAGAAAAACTATGAAAAGTGATAAATTCATCGTATTTTTCTTGCAGTTAGTTATTCATTATATCATACCTATTGATGAAAAGTTGTTTCTTGCTCCCATTATCATCATCATCACCACCAATAGAGAATTTACTGGATGCGTTTAACAGATGTTGTCTATCACCCATGTTACTTTTTTGTTGATAAGACTATCATGAAAGGTGAACAAGGACAAGTATATGTAAATATCTGCGTAATTAAATTATTTGTGACTATTTTTCTTTTAAATTTATGCAATAACTGCGATCCTAAGATCCTAACAGTACCAGAAATGAGAAAGGAGAGAAAAAAAACAAAAAAAAAGTGAAATAAAAGGTACACAGAAGATACAAAAAGAAGCAGAGATTCTACATGTAACAATGCAGAGGAAACAAAAAAGGATGATGAGAAAGCCACATCCAAGATGAATACAGAGTACAAAGTAGAAAATAAACAAAAGAAAAAGAAAAAAGAAACGGACACACGTACAGCACAGACTGCGCTTCAACAACATGAACAACATTTAAACAACAGTTAACACGGACAGAAAAAGACATAGATCACAGCTTTAACAAAAAGAATCAGGAAAGAGTTGAAGTAGCTCAATTTCAGACCTTTCATAATGTGGTATAGAAGAGTTAGAAGGAACCGACGAAAGCCAAGTTAAAACTTTTTCTAAAATTGATTTGTAAGGGACGAATCTTTTAGATCTTCTCAACCCCATGATGGAGAACTCCTTACCCAACCAACTCTTCCTAAATTCAGCAAGGTTAGCTTTTTCAAAAATTAAATTACCATCAATCGAATTAGATAACGCTCTGAGATACCTATTCCAATATATATAGAGCAATGATCTTCCAAGGATATTTCTTCAAGAATATATGAAAAAAAATTTTCATTCCATTCGAGGCAACATAGAGTACGACGGAGGGAGGAGTAATAAAACCTAGAGAGGTCTTCCTGTTGTTTTCGCGTAAA
>CAJNOL010003977.1:0-18256 GCA_905250125.1 Rotaria sordida | reverse complement strand
CTCACTACCAAAAACCACAAAGTAAAAATATGCCGTGTTTGTGGCCTATCTGAACTGAAATATCCAGATTTCAAAAATTTTGGTCATATGCATATAAAGGGTGTTTCATAAGTATCGACCCCCTTTTTGTCTTTTTCCTATCTTTTCCCCGTTCTATCATGGACAGATATTGAACATAGATTCTTGAAGAGCAACATCTAAGCTATCAATCAAAAACAAATGTGTCCAGTTTTGCATGAGTTGTACGAGAGAACCATATCGATAAAAATTTTGAAAAAATTTGGTTAGATGTATTTTGTAGTTTTTGTCTATTCAGGTTAAAATATAATACCACCATTCGATAGCAAATATTATTCTCTATCGATCTACACAAAGCTGATCTTTTTGGGTTGTTTCGTTCAGAAGATAGAAGGGTTTTTCAGAGATATTCCTTTTTGGACCATCTGATCGTTTATCACTCTAAAATGTCTTCAAAAAGAGGTAATCAGCCATGCTGAGTCGAGTGGTGATATTTATTTTCTGTTTCAAAGCGATCCACGAAAAGATTTTTCGAAAAAACCGCGAAAGTCAGACCATTCATGCGTTTATCAAAAACCGCCTAAAGCCGCGGTGGCAATAGGGAAAACCCTGGTTCGAGGTAACTTTTTTGCAGGTTTAACCGCGGTGGTTGCTGTTGTCACCACAGTATTTATACGCCGTTGTTTTAACCGATTTTTGAGAAACGCATAAATGGTCTAAGTTTCGCGATTCCCTAAACCGTAGTATTTTTTTTTAAATATTTTCATGGTGATCTGGTATGTTTATAGGGTATTTCTCACAACATAGTCTTTTTCAATCCTATAGCGAGAAAATATCAAATGTTAAAAATCCGCTATAAACATGTCAGATCGCTTTGAAACGAAAAATAAATATCACCACTCGACTCAGCATGGCTGATTACCCCTTTTTGAAGACATTTTAGAGTGATAAACGATCAGATGGTCCAAAAAGGAATATCTCTGAAAAACCCTTCTATCTTCTGAACGAAACAACTCAAAAAGATCAGCTTTGTGTAGATCGATAGAGAATAATATTTGCTATCGAATGGTGGTATTATATTTTAATCTGAATAGACAAAAACTACAAAATGCATCTAACCAAATTTTTTCAAAATTTTTATCGATATGGTTCTCTCGTACAACTCATATAAAATTGGACACATTTGCTTTTGATTGATAGCTTAGATGTTGCTCTTCAAGAATCTATGTTCAATATCTGTCCATGATAGAACGGGAAAAAGATAGGAAAAAAACAAACAGGGGGTCGATACTTATGGAACACCCTTTATATTGTTTACAGTTCAAAGTTTCAAAAGATTTTTTTTTATTAATTTTCATAATCATTGGATAGAGATCATCAAGTTGGTTAATGAAAAGTCATATTTCGAATTCCATATGAAAATTATATGAAAAAAGTTCAAGATACCGTAATTTTGAAATAAAAGAGAAAAATATACTGAAACTTCTAAGTTCCTTAAAATTTTAACATTGTATTTGAAGCATGCCTTCCTATTAGGGTGTGGATGCTAGTCTAGAGAAGATTCACACCCACACCCACATTAATGACATCGCATATCTCAGCAGTAAAAAAAACTATGTTTTACATATATATGAAAGTCTTTAATCTCAAGAATGAAAAACTATCAATTTTCCGACATTGGGTGTGGGTTTGTGTCATCTCTTGAGCGACACTTATACACACACCCCACACACACTCAGCATGAAGTATAATGGGGCTTCTTTCTTAGGACAGTCGTGCTCTGATAACTATCATTAATTGAATCATTGAACAAAAATGCAACGAAATGTCTTGTTGCTAGTCATTGTATAATTTTAAATGATTTGAACCATCCAAAATCATATTGAAACGAATTTTTTTGCATATGTATGTTTGTTTTTGGCTTTTTTGTCATCGCTCTTCGTCTATTTATCCTGGCAATGTTCCACTGTTGCTATGCGCAGTCCTTCTCAATTGAATGCATACTTGAAGAGAGTTAAAGAAAACAAAAAAGAAGGAGGCAAAGCACATAGAAACAAAACAACAAAACGTTGTCATGCTGCAAGAGTAAGAATCGAGTAATTTCATAAAAAAAAAACAAGCAAACAGTGTACAACGCAAAAAAATTCCAATCTGTAGCAAACGTATCGGTTGCAATTATTTGACTGTGATGAGTTAATTATTAGGGAGATTCGAAAATAAAAAGAAACCATTTTGAATCCTATATACTTAATGCTGAGACACTGCAAATATTAGGAACGATTAATACAGATATGACATAAACAATTGTAGTCAACTTTACGTAAGATGATCGATACGCCAATGCATGTCAGTCATCGGTCATGCTAATTCGCTATCGATGCCGTAAAGACTGCTCGAAAACTGCTGGTTAACTTCAATTCTTCAGCTTAATTTAGCTGTATATCTTACCTCATGAATATTTTTAGTCCCTTAGAAAAATGATTGATTTTAGTCGATACGGCGCCTCCTAATTATCATTAGCACGCTCAAGTCATCTGCAACAGCTATATCGACCGTTTTCGCTTACTTTTCGAGTTTAACTATGTATTGAAGATGACACCATAAAAATAGTATTGGCTAGAAGACTTAAACAATTGAAAGAAATGTAACACCCTTTGACAAAAGTATACTGTCACATAATAAAATCGACTTTTTTTTTAGTAGCAATCGATCTCTTCAAGACAGAAAATATTAATTTAATAGCAAAATTTACGGAAAAGGTTGAGAAACACCAGCAAACCATTCGAACGTCGGTTAACTGTCAGTTTCGATGAAAAATTAGCAACATTTGTATTTTGTACCTGTCTCATATTTGTTTGAACTTTTTATTAGTCTCAATCCTATAGTATTGTTTACATCCAACATGATTCATCTGTCTCTTTTTTTCTACTACTATATTCATCAGGGTCGGTTGTTAAAGAGACAAGAAACCAAAATCGATATAAGGTAATTGCGAATTTAATGAGACTTCATAAAAATGAAAGGCAGACACAACGATAAACTTTGTGCGTGGGTAAGAGTAAAAGTGGAAGCGCTTTCGGTCACAAATCATTCTGCACAGATGACGGTTGGAACTTGGTAATCAGAGAGTAATGTCTGTCAATAAAGAGAAAAAGCTGCCGATCATCATAGCCGAATCCTTAATAATGAGCACAAAGAGCTTCTCTTCACTGACTAATTTCAAAGAGTTAGAAGGAACAATCTTCATTATTCACAGTAATGTGAAACATTAAGGGTCAATTACTTCTAGGCACAGAGAAATACGTCAAACTGTTGATAAAAAAGCTTCGTACCAATCGGAAATTAGTAAAAATCAGACCAAAAAACTTTGGGACATATAGTCGTATTTCGAAGTCACTGTGTGAAATTTTGATTCTTCCACTGATATTTCATGACATTGATGAAAACCTTAGGGCCACGGTGCCGTTCATAGAATTGATCTCGAATAACTTCAAGCAATAGAGCAATTTGCAAGAGTAACAGCTGATAGCTTCAAGTAGCATAATAATCATTAAGAGTCAGAGAGAAAAAAAATCTAGCTTTCACAACACCGGAGGTAGTAATAATAAATGGGCCTCAATCACTCAACCATTTAGTAGAATGTCAGTGAATAGTTTTAAGCAATACAGGATATATGAGAATGACGGAAACATATTTATACTCACATAGGGATATACAATACAGTCCGATAAAAATCCTCAATTGGCCGAACAATGCATCTAGGTCAGGGCGAACAGCGGTAGATACTGCGTAACTGTGTCGTAAGGAAATAAACATGCTGCAGGCTATTCATCTATTCAGCTAAGTGCGCGAGAAGAGTATTATGTTCCATTGAAACGCTTGCGATTTACATCAATATTCTTAGATCTAGAACCGGATACGTAAGAAGAGAAAAAGGCAGACAAAGAAGAACCATCAAAATATTCTCGTGACGTGTGACAGCTTAAGACATTCAATGAGCGTGCTTTGCCGATCGTGTGGTTGTGTGTCGATGTGGCTATGCGACATAAGAGTGAGGGTAGATGTTGCTTTTCTCCTTACTAACACCTATCCCAACCCACACCCTATACCTGAATCCGAACTCCGAGACCGAACCCCAACCGTTCGATCCGGACTTCCGAGTTAAAGTTCGGGTTCGCTGCATGCCTACTCACACACTCATCCCATTGTCTCAAACCCACCTCACACCCACAGTTAAACACTCTACAACCACCCACACTCCCCCGCACACCCATCTGACACACGCAAGCCACACACACTCACCCGCATACACTCACACTCTCAAACATTCTGTCAGGCAAATCGGCCTACGAAATATGCGCACGAAAGTGTAAATCTAACCTGTTGATTCGGCATATCTTGGGATTGGGAATATTGTTAAGATACGATTTTTCGCTATCACTAAGAGCTCGTTGGGTTGCACTCGGAGTCGACAGGAGTTTTGTTGGAAGATTTCGTCAAATGCATCGGTCACAAAAATAAGGACTGAAAGATTTAAGGTGATCTGTTAATTCGCTGTACCTTGTGAGTGTGGGTGTACAGATTCTCTTCTTTGACACTCACAACCACAGCCATAGCCCTACACACTTTCGTACTGTCTACACACACACTGACACTGGAACTGATATCCACACCCACACTCACATCCATTCCACCTTCACGCTCACATGACAAATAACTGCACCCAATCCCACTTCCACCCTCACTCCACCCATATCCACACCTACACCTTTTTCTGTCTGGGCAAAATTCTCACTTTCAGAGTGTGGAAACGACGAAAAACTTCAGTTTTTAGTGTTAAAAGGCGCCTTTATTCTAGAATTTAAAAACAATTCGGTTTAGCGCTCAAAAACTGAAGTTTTTCGCTGTTTTCACTCTCTAAAAGTGAAAATTTTGGGCAAAAAACACGTCTCTTGCGTTTTTTCATGGTGCGAGTGCGGGTATAGATGCAGCTGGGGTATGGCTGTGGGTGTCGGTGGGCTGTGGCTGGGTGGGTGTGAATGTAGGGCTTCTACTCATCAACACTCTATCCATACCGACACCCACACCCACGCTGTACCCACACCCTTAGTGTCACGTATGCAGACAATATGGTAAAATAAAATTCGACATTTTTAAACAAACTTGTGCATTACTCTTTATCTAGATGCTTTGATGTATAGGCCGTATATTTTTATCAGTAGAGATCGGTAAGGTAGTGCACTGTATAATTCATTGCATAGCTTTTTAAAAACCATTAGTGGTAGGCAGATGTAAAAGATTTCGCATCTATAGATGTATCATTGAATATCACAGGCATTTCTTTTAAGATTAAGGATATTTTCTAATGGCGACTGGATCAAAAGCTGATACTAGATCTCAACCACGCCGTAAGTTGGCACTTGTAATTGGTATTGATAACTATGCAAGTGGTAAAATATTGAAGAATGCAAGAAATGACGCATGTGACATGTCGTCGAAGCTGGAAAGTATTGGATTTATTACCAATGGACCGAAATTAGATTTGACATATAAGCAAATGGAGCATACTCTGGTTGAATTTAAACATTCAATAGAAGAAGGAGATACTGTTTTGTTTTATTTTGCTGGACACGGAACACAATGGGAAGTATGTATCAACAGCTTTGAATGCTAAAAGAGGCGGAGACAGAATAGTGAAAAAACTGTTCATAAATCTAATTTTATTTTCAATGCAACTACCACCTTCTCTCCCTCTTCCCATCTCTTGATGGAAGACCTCCAGGAAAGTCATCTGTTTTACATAAGAGCACCATTTTTGAAATTTTTGGCGCTTTTGCGTGATACAAGAGGGGGTCTTCTATTACGGGAGGGGAGTTATATGAAAGAAAGACCAATCAGTCGCATTTCTAAATTTGACATGTCCACATCATTTGCTTTTCTTGCAAATTATGGTAAAAGGTACATCCAGAACACTACTGTTGACATGAACAGATGAAGGCTCATATGGCACTGTTATTTTCGTTGGCTCAGTCTCTCAATGATGAGTCGATCTTAAAAGTTATATAATCTATTATATCATTTACAGAACAAACTATCAATATTGATTAATTTAAAGTTTTTAGCTGAACTTTCATTAGAACATCATCGATCATCCTAAAAAACTGAAGCTTCCACTCCTTGTCTAAAACGAGCTGAAAGAGTTATTGAAGATAGTATGGTACTTGCATCCATATAAAGCTTTG
This sequence comes from Rotaria sordida, assembly GCA_905250125.1. Lineage (NCBI taxonomy): Eukaryota > Metazoa > Rotifera > Eurotatoria > Philodinida > Philodinidae > Rotaria > Rotaria sordida. The sequence goes on along the minus strand of CAJNOL010003977.1, from coordinate 11,996 downwards.
ATATAATATAATCATGAAACCAACAAAGTAAAGTCAAATACAAGTCATCGAATATGAAGTTATTAAATAGAATGTATCAAACGTATTTGAAAGATGCATAATTTCATATATCTATTAAACAGCAAGTCGAATTTTTCATGTTTTATCATCAGTGGCCAGCATCGAGATTTATTAGAAACCGCTATAGTCATTACATTTCTTCTTTTTATGCTTTCATTTCGAAACACTCACAACGGAATTAGATTTATATCTGAAGGATAAACTAAACAGCGTCCGAAAAGTTAAATTCCTGTCTTTTGTGCTGACACGACTAAACTTTATAGTCAGAGAACGTATTTAAAGGAAAAATACTCAGCAGATATTCTGATCCGACTTTTTTATATCATGTTAATACATCATTTGAATATGAAAAACATCTGTTTCAGTGTACTATTTGTGGAAAGCGAAGAGTAGAAAAAGCACCGAAATTTCAGTCTAAACAGTTAGCCTCTTGTCCAATTATTCGCACTACAAAATCGATAAAAGTTAAATGATAAAGTGTGAATGGTTTTTTCATATCTGCTAGTTACTACATTGCGAATGAAATGAATTTCGTCAGTCAGATTTTTTTAACTAAAAGCAGTGTGTATGCATATATTATTTTTGTCTCTAACTAATTTAAATGTATTCTGTAACACTGTGCTGTGTAAAGTACGATTATCTATTATTCATTTTAAATAAAAAGGCAGGTGAGCATTCTTCAAATAACTTTTGATAGAAACAAGATAGAGAGCTACGATTTTCAACGTTGGAAAGAGTAGATAAAGATGCATTGAATCCTATATTACAGTAGATATTTCTACGATGTTCTTTAAAGTTTTTTGAATAAATTTTCTAAAAGAAAAAGTGATTTTTTTCACAGAGATCGATAGAAAAATCGTTTAAGAATCTCGAGTAGAATGCCTATAATGCTTGAACGACTAAATTTAAAAGTTTGGACCTTGCGCAATTTTGTAGATCTTCAATTAGCGGTTCTAATGCACATCTGATTATTGAAAATTCACTTGGGTCACTTTACAAAGTACGTTGGTTTTCAAAAATGTCGATTTAAGTCCTTGAAAAAACTAAGTCAAATTACCGTATGATATACAATTTCATGCATCTATATCTTTCTTCCCAACGATAAAAATCTCAGCACTGTATCTCGTTTTTATCAAAATTTATTTGAAACATACGCACCGACCTTTTTTTGAAACAGGCAATGCTATCGGACAAACTGTGATATGGATCAGACTATTCCTTATACTTAATTATGAAGACAAGCCGCGAATTTTTCTGTAGACTTATACCGATCGCAGTTTAGAATGTCAAAAGACAAGTGCAGGAAATGTTTGCATCTCGATAACTAGCGTACTGTTTCGACCACGGATGATGTTACAGTTTGCAGTAGTCTAACTTCTATGAAATCTGTATTGCATGAAGGAGCGAGACAAACTAGAAGGCTGGTTATTTCTTCAAAAACGCCTTGTGAACCGCGATAATCATGCGAAAATACTTGTGCCAGACATACGAAAGTTTTCGAAACTTAGAGACTTATGAATGTATTCATGAGAAGCTTATTTAGAACAACATTTGTTCAAATAAAAATAGGTAAAAGTAAAGTCTAGCAGATAATAGTTTTTCGTATTAAAACTTCTGCTCCACATCATTTCTCTCTGAAATGTATATAGACTTCCATCAGTATTATTCTACTATGAAAAGTCTCATTATGTTCAAGTTACGCGATCATTTACAAGGAAAAATGCATTATTATTAAATGCAAAGACATAAGTTACAGCATAAGTTTTAGTTAAGTAGCACAAATGGATAATAATCATCTCATCCGTAAGTAATATTTGAATAATTATCTTCATCAACCAACTAGCTTTTCCAAAATGATTCCATTGTTACAGATAAAAATTATGAAAATATAGACTCAGATCGAATTTTCAAGCGCTCAAAGTTGAATAGAACATTTGATGTTGCAATCGAAAATGAATCCAGATTCTAATTTAGTAGATTTGAGATGATACTTATAATAGCTTACATCTTATCGATTGAGAAAAGATTACAACTTTCCATTAGTTTAAAATAAAGGTGTATGAGACAGAAAAATACTATATGGTATTATGTAGAGAATGTAATGGTTTGAACAATTTACAACTCTTTATAATTAAGTATAGAGATGAGTTTGATGAAAGCCTACATTATATGCATAGCAATGCATTGCTTAGCAATAGTCTTGAAACGAAGAACTACCTTATCACTTGGCGTTTACTTTTAACTATTTTTGTCTACGACAATATTTTTCGCAAAACCATATACTTGCTCAGAATACATTGACAAATAGGTGATCTTTTCGAAGTCCAGCATTTATGTTTAAAACAATGACGAGAATGTATTGTTGAACATCATTCAAAGGATCAGTATGAAGGATCAACACCGATGCTAACGCACTGATAAATCGGTTATTCGTGTATACAATCTGATAGGATGAAGTGAGTCATTGTTTTTAACATAGTAAACTAGTTGCGTGATAACTTGGTTATTCAGAAAGTCAACTACGGACGACATGATTTAGTGATGCGACAGAACAATCTTTCTCCACATGCATAAATCAAAAAAATGTAAAACTCAGTGTCGGACAAATGTACTTCAGTCAATGAATGATCGTTTTGAAAAAAAGTTTTCATCTTCTCAAGTAGAGTTGTATGTTTTATTGTTTTAGGATCAAAATTTTTTGATACCACGCGATGATGCTGACATTGCAGTTAAAGGTGTAAAAAATCGTGCAATTCTTGCACAAAAATTGTTGGATGAATTAACCGATCGAAATCCATTTGTAACCATATTTTTATTGGACTGTTGCCGACTGTATTACTTACGTGATCGTAATTTAGAACAGCTGCGTGCTCGTGGTGAAAATTTAGATACTCCAAAATCAAGTGGCTTAAAAGAAATGCACCTTAGTGCAGGCTCACTTATTGCTTTCGCATGTGCACCTGGAGCTATAGCTAATGATTGGGAAGGACAGCGAAATGGTTTATTTACCAAGTATCTTTTACAACATATTGGAACTGTCAATGAAGATGTTCGAATGATATTGGCGGATGTTACCCACGATGTAATTAAGGAATCTAGAAACAAACAAATTCCGTATTGCAGTAGTGTATTGACACACAGAAGGATATACCTGTATGATCAGAAGTCAGGTAATTATGTAGTAGAAACAAAATTCAAAATAGTAGGAGAATAGATTTTGTTTTTTTTAATGATAAATACTGTGCCGCAACTAACAATTCAATAGATCTCGTTCTCTTTAGCCTTCTAAAAAACAGCTTATGTAAACTGAATACTGAAAATTAGGGTGTGGAATATGAGTGTGGACGAGTGTGAGTGTCAAGAGAAGACTCAGGCTACACTCACACTAACATTTCACCCACATCCACACCCGAATTTTTTTCTATACGCACATAATTCAAACTGAATAAGTGTTGCATTATATATGATTCGTGTTATATACGGAAAAAAAAACAATTCATTCGATAGCTAAATTTAGTTTCTCACCTAAATTGGAAGTCACATTCTAGAGTTGGCTAAAATTTTAAAAAAAGGCCAGCTGTTTTTCTCTTGGTTGGTGTGCTAATAGATTGATCCCTTCAAGTTAATAATAATACGTAAAATTGAAAGATCAACTTCCGAATTATGAGTAAAAGATTTTTCGATTTCACCAGTTTCACCCTATTATATTTCATGGTTCTGGTTTCGGTTTTAACTCAGTTCTCGCTTTTTTTGTCTTGGAACCGTCCAACTCTGACGATCACTTGTACGTAATTATCGAATTTCTCAGCAAAACAACAAATCAATTTTTAACCGTCGTAAAAAATACAATATTGTGCAAAACATGCAACTAGGTTTTTTCCTTGATATGTGCTAGATTAGGCCAGTTTTTATTATCCACCTATTGAGCTCATTTATGTATTAGTTTTCTGAAAGTCTAAATTTTATTTTGATCTATATTGTTGCGTGATCACAGAAAATTTTCGAAGATGTTACAATTAAAAAAAGAACACAAGAAACTGTGTATGATCCATTTATATTAAAGTTTAAAATTGTTATTAGAAGAAAAAATAAATCTAACAGCGATAAGACATAAAATTCATTAAATTTTTTTCATTATCACAAAAATGGATAATCAGTGCTAATTGAATAGAATCGATTACTCTATGAAGGAGTTTATTTGCCTTGTCTGTTACTATTAAGATGCTTTCACATTTATCACAATGATGAATAAATCTTTGGATTTGTCTCTGCTTCTACTAATTTTGGTCAGAGATAGTTAAATAAATAGATTATACGTTAAAGTTGAATATAGTTCATTTCATTCATTCTTTCTGTTTTTTTTTCTATTGTGCAGTTAATTTAGTCTATTTTGCATGAGTGGATATTTTCAATAAATCAAGTGTCTTTGCTAATTTCGTTTTTGTATATATGAATTCGATCGTTTATTTACGGGTTGAAGTGTGAATTTTTTCATTTAAACTTTAGTTTTTTCATCTTTGCATTGTTTTCTGTTAAGTTTCTCGAATGTTTATATATTTTTCTTTTTCACTGACAGTAGGTACCCAGTCGAATGAATAATAGTAAGATGACCATTAAAATGGATGTCGATTCACTATTGAACCCTTTTATGGTTTCAGAGTTTCCAAAAACTATATGATTTTCTAGTCTCTGATTACATGCATTCATATTTTATTTTTCTGAATCGTACAATGTAACTTTATACACTATTAATAGATGTAATCATCAATCACTAAGACACGAGTTGACCCGACTCTTGAAACTCTTTTGGAGTGGAAGAGGACGGTGAAAATATGTTCTCTGTGGTACTCATGCAAGAAAATTCCTGGTTAAAATCAGATTAAAATGGATCAAAAACTGATTGAAAATCTATTATAATCATGGACTGTTAATTGATTTTCAATCAAAAATACCTCCCAAAAAAAATTTCATTGATTATTATGATTAATCTCGATTATAATCGATCAAGGCTTAATGAAACGCATCAATTTTAATTAATATTTCTACATGATACATAATAAATCCTCAGCTAATTTCATTGGTTTGCACAAGGTATAATCGATTTTGTTTTCATCAAGTTTCAATCGATTATAATCGAAATTAACTGTAATAATCAATGAAATTATGATTTTTCGGTGACTTTTGAGTAAATTCTATTGAAAACACATGATTATAGTCTATTTTTGATCCATTTTTAATAGGCTATAATCTTACCTTAATTCCAATTTTTTTACATGATCAGTGTCCATTTAAAATAGTGAAAAATTTCTAAGTGTTTTCTCTGGGTATAAAGAACAGTTCGATTATGATTAGCATAGGAACGATATACGAAAAGTGCTAAAAAGACGCACATTAAGATGTATGACAGAAGTCAATGAAGAGAAAAGGGACGCATAGGCAAGATGTGAGTTGATCAAATTTAAAAGAAATATTCAACTTTTTTTCGACTGATTTTGTTTTCGCTAACTGTCATTAAATACGAATTACTGAACTGCTTAAAAATATTTGCAACCGAAGACGATTCAATCATGACGACTGCCTGATAAACGAAGGCCTTCAGGTATAAAAGCTTCGTAGCATATCGTTCAAGCTAAAGATTCAGAGAATTCTCATATCAACTATCACTTTATACCAGAGATATCCACAGAAAAGGGCATTGTCTTTATAATCTGTGATACCCTGCAATCTAGAAAATCAGTTTCCGAGTGTTTATCCTGAAGAAGAGATTCTTTTCAGTCCTTAAGAGTCATAAATTAACCGTAGACTGTAGAGCGCGATACTAACTGATATTTAAAGTTTTCCTCTTGAGATCTACATCCGAATTAGTATTGCCTGTCAAGTGCGAGACTTAAAAATCCAGAATGCCAAATATCAGAATCCAAAAAGTGACAGAATTTGTTTTTGAAATCCAGAATAGGGTGTGGGTGTTTATTGGTAAGGAGTTTTATTTAATATACAATGATTTTATTGATCATTGTATAAATTTTTCAATAATCGAATGAAAGAAGATAGATAAAAAATCTATGCAAGAATAAAGAAAAAGTAATTTGTTGTCTGGACGGACTAAGAGAATGAGACCCTCAACTTCTTTCGAATCATAAAATATGGTTGAATATGTCAAAAAAAAACAAGTGAATACAAAAAGTACCTGAAATTCTGTATTTTTCTGGAAAATCCAGGAAGATCTAGCAGCAAGAAATCGAACGAACATGAATAGAATCCAAGAATATGCGTATAACTAAAATGACTCTCGAAAATTTATTTATATTTCCTTGTCTAGTAGTTTGTCGCACTATAGGAAAACAATAAGTTATGGTTTCTATATCATTTAATTCGGATGATGACAGTATTTGCCTAATATGTCTGCTTCTGATTTTAGTGCTATATCAAATACACGTCTTCTTCTTGTTTACAACTGTACTGAATAGAATACGTTTAAACGAAACAATATTTCTATAATACAATGGCGAAACAGTTTTTTCGATGCGACAGGTTGTGAAAAATCACCGTGTTAGACATCTTTAGTGTTCAACATAAATCTAAGTTCTTTTCCTTGATTATCATCATTATCATCATTTGTTATCGAGAAAAAAATGATTGTTGAAGAACCGAACTGAATCCAGAGGAAGTATTCGGAATTCATTATGAAAATAAGAACATATTTCAATGTAACATAACAGTCTTGTATCTAATGGCGTACCTAGGTGTAGAGTTGGGTCGTGCTGAATCCACCAACTATCAACCGTTGACGAAAATCATTTTATTTTTTTTGAAACGATAAAATCAACAAAACCCAAGGTACTCACACAATTTCTTCCTTCTTGCTTCCTGCTCAGTTAGTATTAAATTGATCACTGATCGCACCTGTAATAACTCTATGTAACTGATTTCTCTTAATACAGAGACATATTTTGTATGATGATAATAATGTTGGATGGATTGTCATGTCAACAAAAGATTTGTTTTTCCTATTAATTCTTCAGACGAGATACACGAATAATTTCTCAATGACAGGCGTAAATAAGATGAGACTAGTAGTTTGGGTAGCGTCCAACCACCATTCAACAATTTGTTCAAAAAGGACATGCACTTTGTTAATGATAAAGAAAGTGAAAGTAAAACGAGCGTAAATCACTCTCACTCCTATTTTGCTTCCTATTGTAGCTAGTCTCGTGTATAATTGATGAACCGACCGAAGAATATTCTATAGTTTACTTTTAGAAAAACAAATGAAAACTCTATTGTACTGATTCTAACTGATTGAAAGTCGTTTTATGTGTAAATTATTCCTTTTAGTCATGTTTTATTAAATTTAACATGCAGATAAACTTTTAGCTTGAAGCTCAACTGATACTTGCCATATGTGCATTATATTGTTTGTTGACGAGTAGTGAGTCTCTGTAATTGTCGTCATCATTATTATTGATGACAAAATAAATCTCGAAAGAAAAAAAACTGATATTATAATCTTATAGATATAAATCATTTGTTGCTTCACATATGAAGCGCTTCATCTCATCATCAGTCGAAATTATTGTTATTGTAATAATAAGTAAAATTTATTAGATCAAATAAAGTATACATATATTTTCTACATGATATAATCTATTTGTAGATTAAGCTCTTGTTCTCTAGAATTTCTTTTTGATATCAATAATTTGAACTTATCATATATTGTTTTTTATGATAATATGTACAATTTGTTTTTCAAAACTAAAGTGATATATTTATTACTCTCTGTCTCTCTGTCTATATAGTAATAAAACGAAGAAGAAACTTGTAGAAAGTGAAGAATTCTTATAAGTCATGTTTGAACTATCGTACAATAAAACCGAAAGTAAGAAAGACTCATACTGATTTATTTTCGAAGGTATACAAAATAAAACGACTTGAGTTATTTGTTTGTTAAACATACGTGAATTTTTGATACTTACTGTAGACGTAAAGATATTATGCGTGGTATAAATATGCATTTTGAAATAAGAGAATGTTTTTTTTGATTTGCAAATAGTTAAATCACCTAGTATGAACAATCTTGATAAATGAGGATTATCGATTTACAAATGATTCAAATTCAGATGGAAAGCACTTAACTCTTTTTAAATAGACATAATTCTTATTTTTTTTCAATACCTACAGCTTACGTCTACGTAGTTAAGATTCATTATAATCACGGTAGGTTTATTAAAAGAAATAGTTCTTTTAAGGTTGTTTTCATTTGTGAGATCAGTACGTTGTTCGGTGTAGTTATGATTCTATATGTAGATGTGTACAGATATATTGAAAAAATGAATGCAATATTAGTTTTACAAATTTTTTTTCTTAAGAAAAAAACTAATACTATCATGATTTTTGTTGATACAATATAGAAAGGGTCATAGATAAGCATTTGAAAAGTAGTAGAGCAGCGCCTAACCATCTGAAAATTTCGGGTTCCGCCAATAATTGTGTATCCTTACTTACTGTCTCTTTTGATTATAGTATTTAGTAGTAGTCAGTGTTTTATTTTGAAATAATGGTATAGTATTCAATCTTCTGTTGAGTTCGTTCATTGACATCGTTTAAGTTTTTTCATAGATGTTTTTTTCTTGACAATCAACAGTTTTATTACATATATAACGGAGAAATATTGTATTAGTCATCAAACACTAGAATTATATTAGAATTAGTATCTCAAATTTGAATCTTTTCATATTGTTACAAAGAAGTGAAACTATGTTGTGTCTTAACATATCTTAAATATATATTATTGAGTCAAGTAATAATACTATATATAGATATAAAAGAGATTTCATCATATGAGTTGTTCTCTCTATCGTATTAGCAAGGGAAAACGACGTATTCTGATACTTCTAGAGTACACGAAGTACAATTAAAATGTACCGATTGTTATTTGGAAAGTTTCTAATAATTATTAGATAACTCAAGTAAACTGCTAATTTTTCAGCCTTTATGGCTGATATGAATGGTTATGATGTTTGAGCCTGGACACTATCAGATATAAAATGACTTTGGACAAGTCATTAATGGATGTTGTCCAAGATCACCCATACGATAGCATACTGACTACGTGATTAACTTACATAAAAAGCTTTTGTGAGTAGTATGTGGTTAGTCAGTATACACCGCAAGTCTAACTGACTAAGTGAAAGAATTCTGAGATAGGCTGACCTTCCATCAAGAACTACAGCTAGTAATAGTTGTAGGAAAAATATCGAGCTAGCATCTTTGTCTTCGGACAGCAATTCGAGTAACTCTACACAAAAGATCTTTTTAAACAAGTGCTTTAACTTGCTTCGAAGATGTGAAGAAATAGAAAAATAACACAAATATCGTTATAAGATGAAGACTGAAACTACCCTATATTTGTGAGCAACATATATTTCAATGCAAATAATAGAAACGAAATGGAAAAATATTTATACCCAAATAAAAAAAAAATCAGACATAAAATTCTCGCAGATCAGTCGAAGTTTTCTGAAAAGAAGGCCGAACATCTTCATCTCTAAAGCGTTACATTAAATCTTACTATAAGAGTCTTGACAGATTTTATTCGCACATAAGATTTCGTATAGTTTTATAATTCTATCATATGGAACAATAAGATCTTAGAAAAGTGTAATATTAACGTTTTATGTAACACTTAAAAGACGAAGATTTTTTATAAGATTCCCGTCTGGTCTTAGACAATCATACAAGATCAAATACATAATCTTGTTTTATCTTAGCCTTTGATTGATGAATCGGAGTAAGTTTCGACTATTATCTTATTATTCGATTGCTTGAGACAAAGACAAGATGGTGAAATCCATATTTACTTATGCTGATTTTGTTCATGATATTCATTCTCTCGCTTCTATTGATGAGAAAAATGTTTCTACTCCTCCTTTCTTACGTATCTCTGCTATTAAAACTGCTTCATTATATACATCCAAACGATTACCAAGAATTTTACTAAAACTAAAATCAAACCTAAAACTAGCGAAAATGAACGGAACATTTTTCATAAGATTAATTGAGAAACAATAAAAACAAAAAATATACTTTTTCTTTACTCATTTTTTCTCTTATGACTTATTCTCATTTATTTTTGATGATCTGTATTTTTTCACTTAATTACTTTGACAAAAAAATATCAGCGCTTAAACTGGATGTGAGTATAAACAAGAGATACCTACAACAACACACTCACATCCTTTATTTAACTCTTGTTTTGAAACGTAATTCATGCTAATAGTACCCAAGTTTTGCAAATATTTTGTCTAATTTTTGCTAACACTATATGATATTCAACTCCAAAAATTCGTTTGCTATTCTATTGACATTGTTTGTTTCGAATATGTTCGATTTGTACCAAGAGATTCGATATTGCCATTCGATCAGAATGAAACGTATTTTACATTTAAATCGATTGATTTCATGTTGAGATTAATGTTATGCATTGTCATTGTCTTTTTTAGAGCCAAAACCAATACCCGTCGAGGTATCACCACCACAATATCGAAACTCAGTGCTTGAGCAAGAAATTACTGAAAACAAAAATCAGGAAAAGTTAAGCCTAAGTTTGATGAAATTGACCGATGCCGATATGGAAATTGTGGCCTACTATGCAATTCGAAAAAACAAGGTAATATAAGTTACAGAAATGCATTTACCCTCACCCATTATTCGACTTCTTGCATCTACTGAAATTCTAAACTGATATTCTTGATTCCTTTCTTAAAATAGATTCATGTATAAAACTGTAGTAAAAGTGGAATTTTGAGCTGTTAAGAAGGACAAGAAAACTGGCGTGATATTCTGAAAGAACACTTAGTTTCGTTGAAATTCTTTCAATACGCTTGACTTAGTTTTAGGATTCAATTTCTGTACTCTAGTGAGGAGAATGGAAACTTCTCTGTTGATTCATCTCGGATGACTAAGATGAGCAAGAAATAAAATCTATACAAATCTCAAAGCTAGATATATAGAATTTATTTGTCCAATCGTAGAGAAATTTCTTAGTGAGTTCGATGCGAATTCGTCATGGTAGTATTTTATTTTGAGTGAAGCTATTGTTTGGTTAGGATGAGTTCTAACTTAATGTTGAATATGAGCTTTTGCCATCATGCATGGAACCTGTCCTTAAATGACATACTTCACCTAATAATGATAAAGAATTTGATCTATGATACAAATGATACTCAAATATTTGTCTTTTTGTAGACTGAAGAGCAAATATAGTGAAGTCATATTTTTCTTTAGTAAAAAATTAATAACTCAATCGTAACAGCAATAGGAGAGCGAGATGATTATCTCACTCGTCCGAGAATGGCAAAAAAATAATAGAGTCCGTTGCTTTAACTTTCATAGTAAGCAGCGTATACGATTAAGTGGGGGAAGCTGGGGGATTTCCCTCCTCTAAATTTGTTCGTCCGTTATAGGTTTCTCCTTGAAAATTTTCTTTGCAAGCAATTAGCAGATTATAGAATTTTAATGAACCGAGTGAGCTATGCAAAAGAAAACCATCTATTTTCTCTCAGACAGAAAGCTTTCACTCAATATCACAAAGAAAACCAGTTGTTGTTTCATCAACAAAGTTAATCTACTTAGTAGTTGAGCGAAACTGATTAATTTTCTCTTTGAAAATGATGCATTTTCCCTTTAAACCCGAAATATTTTCTCTTTCGGTCGAAAGTATTTCGTCTTTAAAACTAGTTTATTTTCTCTTTCGATCCGATCCATTTTCTCTTGGGATTCAAAGTATTTTCTCTTTAGGTTCGAACTATTTTTTCTGAAATCGGTTCATTTTCTCTTTGGATCTGAATTATTATCTCTTTGAAGCTGACTTATTTTCTCTATGACTTTGATTTATTTTCTCCTTAGATCCGAGATATTTTCTCTTTGAATCCATAGTA
>CAJNOL010003976.1:0-11831 GCA_905250125.1 Rotaria sordida | reverse complement strand
TTTTTTTTTTATTTTATTTTATGATAGCGTCCATCAATATCATTTGTTACTAATTGTATTCATTTATGTCTTTAGTTTAAATCAATTAAATCAAAGAATGAACTTTATCAAACATATATATGGACAACATTGGAAATATGATTTAATAAACATATATTAGCACGTGTTGAACGTCATTTGAAAAAACTTTTTTTTCGAACGACAAATTTCTCAATCATTTTATCAAGCACAAACATTTCTTAATCAACTTTAAGTTTGTTTGTTGTTTCACCTTTTTTTTGTACATATTAAATTAAAATGTAGAAAAAGAACAACATTGAACGACATTTTTGTTCTTCTATTGATTGAAATAAAAAAAAAGCAATGATAAATATTTATTTATTTAATCATGTTCTTCAAAAAGATAATCATATTTAAAGACCTTGATAATGTAATTCGCGAGTAAACTGAATAGCAGTACAACATGGACAACATATTGATACATAACAATGATTGCATAGATCACCCTAAATGTAAAAAAATAGTATTTTAATATTTAAGAATGCAGTTTTTCAAATTCTTTCAAACGATTATTTTATTGATCATATACTCGTACTGAATCAGGGTTACCAAATCCAAGTTTGAAAAACCAGGAGGTTCTTGAAAAAACCAGGAGTTCAGCAAGAGATTTTTATCCAAAGCTGGTAGAAAAATTAGATTATTTTTCGGGATTAGACAATTGTCTTACCATTTTTCTTATAGAAAACTGCGATTTTCTTTCACAAATGAGCTTATTTCCTTCCTGTTGTCGAGTGAGTGATAGCAAAATCCTTTTTTTAAGTGACATGTAATTAAAAAGAAATATTACTACACGCACTTTATATTACTATTTATTTGACAGCCAATAATTAAATTAAACAAATAAAATGGAAAAAATTTACCTCAAAATAGATCCGATCGTGGCACAGGATTAGTCGCTAATGAATTTGACACTGCACTAATTTCATATGCTTGCGATGAAAACATTCATAAATGCCCGATGATTCTTTGTTTTTAGCTAAAAGTACATAAGTTCTTACTAGAGACTTTGTTTATGAAATTCATAATCTCAGTTTTAGCATATACAGAGTGTCCCAAAAAAAGTTACCCTCTTTTTGCAAGATTACTTCTCCTTCTCTAGAATTCATTTTTTGATCCAATTATTTTTGTAATAGATAGAGCTAGGAAAACCCTACGAGATAGAGTTATTTTTATTTTGACAACAGCCCATTGCAATTGAAGAGAAAGACTAAACTCATTAAATGTGAAATTTGTGTTGGAATGATATACTTTCACCCGAAAACAAAAAATATTTCTCACTAATAGTTAATTTTGCCTTGAAATTTATCATAGCTATAGAACTAGGTACTAGTATATTCATTGTGGTAATATTTGGAACAAATATGAATCGTTTACTAAAGATTTTTTCGTTTTCATAGAATTATTTAGGTTTGATGCTAATTGCTATTACATGCTTGGTCATTATATTGTACTTTGTTTCGCATTATGAAACGAAAATTTGTCAACAATTGATACATATCCTTGTAGATATTGACACGCTCTGTCTATAGCATATAATTGATTGTAATTAAAACTAATTCAACTAATGAAATAACCAAATTTGTACGTTGCATTGCTTTATGCAAACAATACGAAATACTGCAATTGTAGAGATATTTCAATAATAGTAGCAAACTAACAATATTTTCAAATAATTTATATGGATACTTAAACTGTGAGCGTCGAAAAATATAGCTTGAAAATTTCAGGTCATAATACTGTATCGTTATTGAATTATTGAATTTTTACAAAATATAAAAGAGCAAAAATTGATTGTATCCCTGAATAGATTTCACATGTGATGAGTTTATTCTTTCTCTTCACTTGCAATGGACCGTTGTCAAAATAAAAATAGCTCTATCTTGTGGGGGTTTTCTCAGATCTATCTATTACAAAAATAATTGGATCAAAAAGTGAATTCTGCAGGATTAAAAATAATCTTCTAAAAGGGGGTAAGTTTTTTTTGGGACACCCTGTAATATTGAAAAAAACCGTTGTTCAACGTGTACAAGGAAATAAGCATTCAGTTAAAACAATTGAACATAAACAACATGAATTAAAACTTTAACTAATATCTATTAGAACTGATCTTTTTGTTTTATTATCTCACTAACTGTTATATCTAAATGAAATTCTTCTTCGCTTATTATTTATTTCTATCAATAAAACTTTTATTTCTTATTGTGTTGTATTCAAAACTTCATTTCGTATTATATCAATATATTTTAGTAAATAATTATATTAAAAAAATTCTCAGCATATTTAATCAGTGCGGTTTAATTAAAGTCGTTCAAGATTGACCAATTTTTATGGAATGAGACTAACATGCTCTTGTGGCGCAATTGGTTAGCGCGTTCGGCTGTTAACCGGAAGGCTGGTGGTTCGAGCCCACCCAGGAGCGTACTTTTTTTCTTTTCTTTATGAACAATCGCTGCTTAACAATAGATCACAAATCTCTTTCTAAATAATCATTTTTTCTTTATAATAACACCCATGATTAAATGATACATGTTTACATGTACAATGAAATAAGTATCATGTTCTACTATTGCCTATTGATTATACATTTTTTTTTCTTTGAATTTTGATATCTTAAATAAAGTTTGAAGAATTTTTAAATGTTATAATCTTCTGAAGAATGAAAACCTTGATATAAGTTTAACGTCGAATAAATTATTCAGTTTAAATGTGCTCTTGTGGCGCAATCGGTTAGCGCGTTCGGCTGTTAACCGGAAGGCTGGTGGTTCAAGCCCACCCAGGAGCGTTTATTTTTTTTTTGTGTATCTTCAATTTTATTTTATAAATCAATCAAAAGATAATCGATTTAAATCATAGTTTCTATTAAAAAAGAATATGTGTATTCTACTTCTACCAAACATAAACCCATGCATATGATGTAACAATTGATTGTGTTGGTGATCCAACAACATGTCCACCTTGATCAACAATACATTTAAAACCACGATCATCAACAACATCGCCATTTCTCCATTCAAAACGAAAACCATTTGTAAAAAATATTGGATCTAAATCATGCATACGATAAGCTGACCATTCAAGTGAATTATTTGATACTTGTCGAAAATGTGAATAACCTGAAACTTCAAAATGAAATTGTCCAGCATTAAAATAGAACGCACTATCAAAATAATCTTCTGTTCCAGTAGAAACAATTAAACCTGGAAATTGTTGTTCATGTGAAGTATATGCATGATAACAACCTTCTAAGAAATTTAAATTACCACTACTAACAGCTAATGTATGTGAAAGAAGTAAACCATGGCCTGTTGGTATATCAACAACACGTACCCATGCTAATGGATCATATGTTTGATTTTCGATTTTCTGTAATGTTAAACGAGCATTTGATGGAAGTTGAAAACCATGAAAAGATGTTGGCAAATTTTCTGTTCCACGTACAATTATCCAAATAATTTTTTTATCCATAACAGTTGACGGTAATTTACCAGTGACTCGAATTGATTTTTGAAATGGAACTCGACTAAAATTCGAGAAAATAATTCAAACAAAAAAAAAATCAATTTTTCTAAACCTTACAAATTATTATACCAACCACCTGATTGTGCTCCTTTACCAATCCATTTTGTTCCCCAAGGTGATGTTTGATCATTAAATCCAGCTCCAGCTAACATATAAGTTACAAATTGAATTGATGGCTCACTTTCTCCATCGATATAATACGAAAAAGTCGATTGATCAATAGCTTAAAAGAGTTATCATCAATAATCACATACAAAAAAAAAAGCGTCACAACTCACCCGGATCACCAGTTGTCCAAAAATGAGTAAGAACACCAAAATTTGAACCTGGAGCAAGTGTATGAGTTAAAATTTCAGTCTAAAATATATAGATAAATCTTAATATTCAATATAAATTTCTACGAATTTAATAATAACCTCGGTTGGATAAAGCCATTGACTTGAAAGTCCAATTCCGAATGTATTTAAATCTTGAGCTATTGTGGTTAGAACACATACAAGTAACAAAAACCAGACGTGCATGTTTAAAGATAAAAATCAAGGGAAGAAATGTTGCTTGATATACTATTATTGTCTTCTTCTTTTTTTTATTACACACCTTTTTTTAAATGATATCTTTATGTTAAATTTCAAAGATAACTATTGTTTTTTATAATGCAAATAAAAATGATAATAAGAACTTTGCTTAACACTTTTAGTTTTTTTTTTGAAATATCAATAAACAATTCAAAATAATTATAAAACGAAATATAAACTAGATTACTAAAATATTATCTTTTAGAACAGTTATATTTAGTATGGATCTTTGAAAATCGAAAGAAGACGAAAATAGATGGCAATATTTCAAAATAGTGACTATGATAATTTCTTTTTCAATCACGTAAAACACTGTATGATTGTTTCTACAGGGTTGTGCATAATCTTTGCTAAGGGTGGTAGCGCTATGATTTCAAGTTGAATACCTAATGAATTTTATACCAAATTAAAGCGCCTCGCAAACGGGATATATTAGTACTAAATAGTAAGAGTTATCAAAACCTTTCAATGTCGAACTTACAAAATTTTCAGAAATCTTATGTTTTTTTTGGTATAGAAAATTAAAGTGCCAGTAATTCAAATATGGAGTAAAATATTTTCTTTTGATATTTTTACATAGTTTGATAGAACTCGTCGAGCTCTACAAAACTGTCTATATAGAAGTTTTTTAAACCATTTTTCTGAGATAAAAAATTTTAAATATTATTTGCAACATGTTAAAAAATGTTTAGAAACTCGTCTTTTTATATGGAAAGGAAGCACTCAATTTTTTTGAATAAAATTAGCTTTTTTGCATTATTTTTACTAACAAAGACGTTTCGAAATATACTCATTTGATGCAGCGTGAAAAATTACGTCTAACGAGTATATTTCGAAGCGTCTTTGTTAGTAAAAATAATGCAAAAAAGCTAATTTTATTCAAAAAAATTGAGTGCTTCCTTTCCATATAAAAAGACGAGTTTCTAAACATTTTTTAACATGTTGCAAATAATATTTAAAATTTTTTATCTCAGAAAAATGGTTTAAAAAACTTCTATATAGACAGTTTTGTAGAGCTCGACGAGTTCTATCAAACGATGTAAAAATATCAAAAGAAAATATTTTACTCCATATTTGAATCGCTAGCACTTTAATTTTCTATGCCAAAAAAAACATAAGATTTCTGAAAATTTTGTAAGTTCAACATTGAAAGGTTTTGATAACTCTTACTATTTAGTACTAATATATCCCGTTTGCGAGGCGCTTTAATTTGGTATAAAATTCATTAGGTATTCAACTTGAAATCATAGTACTACTCCCCTAGCAAAAGGTTATGCACAACCTGTATTATTTGTACTTTATGAACTATATATTAATAATTTTTTATTGAAGTTATAACAAGTAGAGTGATTATAATAAATAATGCTAAAAACTATTGGTAATAATTAAAGAGTAAGAAGTATAAAAGTTTTTGTTCATGATTTTCTTTTTATCTTATAAAAGAACATCTTTTTATTTTCGAAGCTTCTATTGGCTAAACGCTAATGCATATATAAGTAGATTTTATGTCTTGATGATTCATGCATCACGATGGGCAGTCATGACAAATTATCGACCTAATAAAATATTGTTTTTGTTTTCGCGCTTCGCTGAATTCGTTGAAACATTTTTGAAAAATAACGATAACGTGAAACATGGCGACGGATAAAAAACGTAAACTTAGTATCTTAGATCGTTTAGTTAAACTCACAGTTAAACCACCACCGATAGAAGAAGAAATTTGGTCAAATTCACCTGTTCAAATATATGTGTATCAATTGCCAGAAGGTTTTTTCGAAACTGTAGACGGTGTACCATTAGAAGCTGGCTACTATGCTGTACCGTATTTCTATCAATCACCATATATTGCTGATCAACCAGAAGAGTTGCCTCATCATTCTCATCACCATGACTATTATCAAGCAAAACAAACATATGCTCAGTCACAATCGAAACCCGACAATAATAAAGTTTCCTCGAAAAAAGCTAGATTTAATCTAAAATTTCATAAACATTCTCATGATTATGAGCCAATAGTTTAATCTTTACTGGCAACTGCTTCTATCTGATTCAATGGTACCTGATACTTCAACAAATTTTTAAACAAATTCTACATTTAAAAGAACAATAAATATGGTTTATTGTATTGTGAATTTGTTGCGATTTAAAAAATATAATAAATAGATAACATCTAATTTAATGAGTAGTTCAATGTGTGCATATAAAAATTAATTGAATCGATTAGATTTTTAATCATTTTTTAGCGTGATTTTATTCCTGCAGCATTCTGCTAGTATCCCAAGAATATAATAGTCGTTATTTAGTATATTATACATATTGTGAGAATGTATATTTCACAAATGTCTGATTGTGATCTCAAAGATAAGTTTTATAGAACATACACACAGATTTGATAGTATTCTTAAAATAATTCAACACATCACAACAATAGAATATAATAGCTTCCTTTATTATTTTGAACGAGAACTACTGTAGTTAGTAATGATATAAGCTTTTGTATTTAGTCTAATGGTTTAAAATGATTCAAGCAATTGATACAGTCTATATTACTTATTCATATTGTTTTAAAACTCGTGATTTCCGTTAGTTTATAATCATTACAGAGAGCATACTTAGGACATATCGAAAGTAATGATGCCGACACTTTAATATCATATAGAAAGCTCATCAAATTTTCTATTGTTATATATTGATAATTCAATTTCTCTATAGCCAAGTTCATGAACTCTTTGAACTAAGAGGAATAGAGAAAAATATTCGATAAAAGGATACAATGGATGTGATTCTATGTAAATAACCCCACAGTGGCTACTTCGAACATGTGATGAAATAAAAGTTTGATGAATCTTTTTTTCTATATATTATTTTTCCGTTGAGCCGCCACTACGTAATATCAGTATATAAAAAGAGAAAATTTTCTTGAGGTTTTTATATGGAATGTACTATAGTACCGGTGTCATTGCTTTCGATATGCTGTAAGTATATCGAATTTCCTATCCTTCTCATTAAGAGTGTCTGGTGAAAACCAAATGCTGGTTTTTAGTAAGGTACTTTTTTTTCAATCATAACTTTCTCCAATTCCTTTGAAAATTTTTCAAAGAAAGTTTTTGATAAGACGAGAAGTCTGTTCTGAAAAGTTTTAGAGATCCAGCACTAAACGAAGTCAAGCTAGCGCTATGACATGAGTTCACTATTTCAAGGCGCACTAATTACTAAAATCTTGAATATGTACTACGAACTTTGATTATAAAAGTAAAGAAAGATATGTAAATCATACGCCCAATACATGGGTTGAAGCTTGTGATTAGAGTTTATTGTTGCACGTATATACTCAAAATATTAGCTCAATATCATAGGGAATAGTAGCACTTCATTGAAGGCAATTACTTTTGTTCACGGGAAATTAAATTTATTCAATGTTACTTTATGACTTTTTAAGCTATTATGACTTTTATCAATTTTACTCCTTTTAGTTCTCTTAGGATTAGATACAGACCTCGTTAGTGTATCCTTCCTATTGTTAAAGTTGTAGAAACGGTGTGAATATAGAAAAATAAAACAAGATAAATCTAATTTATCGTGGGGTTATGATTCACAACTGTATGTAAAATGTTATTCGTTTAACTAACATTTATTTCACCCTGATTCATCTCGTTGATGAGTAATATTTTATTCCGCATGTACATTTTATCGTATATCGGAAAGAGTGGCTCATAAATTAACGACATCTTTTGACAAATTAATAATAGAAAAAATTTGTTTCATAAAGTCTTATAAAATAATTCATATTTTTCATTGAAAAATATCAAAAGAATATTTAATTGAAAATTATTTTTTTTAATTCTCATTTAATTTATTTAGATTCCAATCATTCCTCCATCCATGAATTACAACATATGTTTATTTACAAGTATTTTTTTTCATTTCAATTGTGCTTCATATTTAATACGATCGTGATTAAGTTTTCATTTTTTTAATTTTTTTGTGTAAAATAAAAATCATCATCGCGATATGTCTCGCGATTCGATGAAAAAAATGACACGTTCAAATAGTGACGATGATGTTCGTCTCCGTCCAATGGCTACATTAATTCATTCAAAACCAACATCTCATGGTGCCGGTGAAATGAGTTTTGGTGCACGAGATGATGGTTCATCGATGTCATCATCAAATGAATATGTTGCATTATCATCATATCCAAATACTTCATCAGCTGCAGCAGTAAGTTTTTGTTTTTTTATCTTCTAATGTCAATATATTATTCATTCAAATGCTTGACAGATTAGTATGAGTTCTAATTTCTTTTATTAATATGTTCTTATTTATTGAAATAAATATTTTATAATTCTATGTGTTTGCATTTGTTTTTTGAGGGTACAACAAGAGGATATTTATCGGATCGACAACATGTTACAGCAGTGTCAGAACAACAACCAACTATTGCTCATACATATGAATTATCATTACCAATAAAACTTCTTTCAGGAGAAGATGATGTAAAATTAAGAGAAGGTTATTTGATCAATATATATTTTGTTTTTTTGTTAATTAAAACTAAATTTTAGATATAACTTATCGTACAAATAATCGATCGGTACCATATCGTGGTGAATTAATTGTAACAAAATATCGTTTAATGTTTGTTACAAAATCACCAGATCCTATTCAAGTATGAGAAAATGAAATTTTCATTTTTTGAAGAAATTATCGTTGATTTGTTTGTTTGTTTTTTTTTGTTGTATAGGTACTTGTTGATGTACCATTAGGTATGATAAGTCAGATAGAAAAAATTGGTGGACAAACAAGAAGTAATATAAGTGATGGTGCTGCATATGGAATTGAAATAAATTGCAAAGTAAATAATTATTTTAAATTTTCGAAGAATAATAATTATTAGATTTTTCTTTTATAGGATTTACGTCATTTCTTTTTTGGTAATGCAAAAGAACAAAATCAACGACGAAATTTACTTGATCATTTAACACGTCTTGTTTTTCCATTTTCCATTAGTAAAGCAGATATTACAAATCCTATTCAATTTTTTAATGTAAGAATTTTTTTTATTCGAAAATTGAATTGAGTCTATAGAAATGAATGAAGAGTATAGAATTTAAAAAGATTTTTAGCAAATTTCATAATTCCAGAGATATAACTAATATTCATCGAATGAATTAATCAAAACACGAGTATTATAAATGACAAAAAATTTGACACTTTGTTTTATAGGTTTTCGATCAGAGTTTCATTATTTAAATAATAATAAAAATTTTTAATATTTTATTTAGTCATTCTTTGCTATGGATTATAAGAAAAAAATTTGTTCAAATACAATTGATGATGGTTGGCTATTGTATAATAAAATGAAAGATTATACAAGAATGGTAAGTTCTATCAATAAAAAGATATAAAGTTCTTTTTATTTGTGTTGTTTTTTTTTCTTCATTAAATTCATAGCTTACAGTTAGTAAGGATGTACGTTTGCTCTTTTTTTCTTTATATTTGTCCTTGATTGGAAACTAATTTTTTTTCCCTTGCAAAAAAACACACACATACATATACATGATAAACATTATTTTAATTTAATTAATTTTTTTTTTTTTGTTAAGGGTATTCAACAAAATTCTGATCCACATTGGACAATAAATGCTGAAATAAATAAAAATTATGCATTATGCGATACATATCCAGATATAGTTGTTCTTCCGTCCAGTTTTGATACATCAAGATTACAACGTGTTGCTGATTTTCGTAGTCGAAATCGTATTCCAGTACATAACAAAAAAAACGTTTTTTCATCTTTTTTTTTTTTTTTATTTTCTATTGAATTTTTCTTTAGGTTCTTAGTTGGTATTCTCGTGAAACTTATGCAACTATAACACGATCAAGTCAACCATTAACTGGTTTAGCTAATCGAACATGTGATGATGATATTGAATTATTACGTAAAATAGCTGATGCTAATGTAAATCAAGGTTTTAAATTAGTTATACTTGATGCACGTCCAAAAGTTAATGCAATGGCAAATATGGCAAATGGTGGTGGTTATGAAGATTATCCAAATTGTGAACTTGAATTTCATAATATACAAAATATTCATGTTATGAGAGAAAGGTTAATAGACAGAAAAAAAAAACATAACGAAAAATTTTTGTGTAAATTTATTTTTTAGCTTAAGAAAATTACATGCTGCTGTACGTAATGCAGCACATGAAGATAAAACATGGTTTAGTGATTTAGAAAATTCTAATTGGTTATTTCATATTCGAGTATTAAAAACAAAAAAAATCTTGAAAATTTTATATAAAAATAATATTTTTGTTAGGCTATTTTAACAGCTGCTATTCGATTAGTATCATTAGTTCATAATGAAAAACGTTCAGTATTAGTTCATTGTTCAGATGGATGGGATCGAACAGCACAAGTAAAAATACTATTTTATTTTTATTTTATTTTTTTAATTTTAATATTTATCTAGTTAACTTCATTAGCAATGTTAATGCTTGATGCACATTATAGAACATTAAATGGTTATATGATTTTAATAGAAAAAGAATGGATTAGTTTTGGTCATAAATTTTTTTTAGTAAGAGAGAAAAAAAATTGATTTTAAAAAAGAAATGTATTGTCTTTTGTTGTTTAGCGTATTGGTCATGGAGATAAAAGTGATTCAGAACGATCACCAGTTTTTCTTCAATTTCTTGATTGTACATTTCAATTATTACAACAGGTAATATTAGAGAGTTATCAACGAAACTATTCTAAATGATAAATTATTGTTGAGTTTGGATTCGGTG
This sequence comes from Rotaria sordida, assembly GCA_905250125.1. Taxonomy (NCBI): domain Eukaryota; kingdom Metazoa; phylum Rotifera; class Eurotatoria; order Philodinida; family Philodinidae; genus Rotaria; species Rotaria sordida. Next base: position 883 of record CAJNOL010003976.1, on the reverse strand, counting down.
ATAAAGACTAAAGGAATGAAGTTAATTTTTCTACTTATGTCTATAAAAAACTCTGCTATAGTAAATACTGATTTTATCTTAAGAGTGATGGTATATACAATGAGTAACCAATTTTCTAATTCAAATTCTTTGAACAAAACTTAATGTGAACACTTCATAAATACGTTTACGTTTTTTAAATATCGATGTTTAACTCAATGAATTCTTCAAATCAAAAAGTTAATTGATCAAGTTTTTATATTTCTTCGGTCTCTTCTTAGAAAAAAAATCAGAGATTGTCTCAGATAGATGCGGACAAAATGATCTCCGGACTGGGACCTAATTCTTTTCTTGGCCAAGATCAAGATTAAATTATTTTATTGGCTATCGCCAGGATCAAGTTGTTGTTTGACTAGAATTGCGACCAAATTGTTTTCTTAGTCGATACCTAGGCCAGTACTTTTTATAGTCGTATAAGACTTGCATCGAATGTCATATTGCTTAGATTCATACGTTCTATATAGATATAGGCAAGATAATCCTCATTCCGTTCCTGTGTAGAAATATATCATCTATTTCTTTTCTCTTTTTTTTTTCTAGTTTCCATCTGCATTTGAATTTAATGAAAAATTATTAATAACAATAGCTGATAATCTATATTCATGTCAATATGGTACATTTTTACTTAATTCTGATAAATTACGTACTGATATGAAAGTATCTGAATATACAATGTCAGCATGGACACCTATATTACGTGAACGTTCATTATATTTAAATCCATTTTATACAGACAAATCTGATAAAGTTTTAATACCAAATAATTCATCACGTCATATTAAATTATGGAAAAATTATTATTGTCGTTATATGCCTGGTTATCGTTCGACATTGGTAAAAATAC
>CAJNOL010003975.1:4493-18274 GCA_905250125.1 Rotaria sordida | reverse complement strand
CTTTTCATATTGACGATGAACTCTTAAGACATATAAGAATAATGGAACAAATCAACCAATTTAATTTCTTTAAATTTCTTTGATATAATTATAGCCTTCTCAAAGTTAAATTTTGATTACCATTATATGTATGTAATAAATCGATTACTTCTAATTTTGTAGAGATTCTGTGAAACGAATTGAGTTCTACCACCCTGTAGATAGAATCGTTTGACCATGAATAGATATGAATGACGATAATTGGTACAGAATAGAATATCATTGATGTTGACAATAATCGAATCATCTTTGAAATGAGCGATTTGACCTTCCATACCAATAAACATGGGTACATCTTTAACTTTGACTAGTTATTTAAAGGCAATCGATTTTTTCTCGAGAACTTATTGTCAAGAATTGAATACCGTATTCGTAATATGGTAAAGCAATATTATCTGAAGAAGAACTACTAGCAAGACTTAAAAAATTAAAATCTACAAAATTCGTATGAATAAAGAATTCGATCCAGACGTCGTTTCAATCCTCCGATTTTGTTCATATTTGATACATGATAATAACTAATTGTCACAATTTCACGATCAAATATTATATATTCCATTAAATTAGTATTAAAATCTTTAGTATTCATGAAAAATTTGTTTTCTTCTAATGAAAATTGATATGATCATCAGTGGTATTAATACTATAAAAACTATCGAAGATTTGTATCTTTAGTTCTAACAACTAAATAATCTTAAGTAAGAGTACGCTGTAAGAATGATGACAGAAAACAACCAATATGAACATAGAATATATATAATCAGCATATTTAATTACTTCTGTTGGATTATTTGACTAAAAATTAAATACAAAAAGAAACGAATTTCACTCGACAAACTTTCGCACGTTCTAATTCATACGGATATGATAGAATAAATTCAATATCTCAACCTGCTCTTACGTAGCCAAAAGAAAATTTTTTAATGAAAGGATTCCAACATCAATTCGTTACAAAATTGTGTATTTTTATTAATGAAAGATTACTTCATATACATTTTTACGCGTGACACAAAAAATCATTCAAACATATACAGGTTTCCAACTGAAACGTTTTTTTTGCAAAATTTTGCTATGATACATATTATTTTTGACTCTAATTTATTGCCATTTATTACTCGAAAAGTTTCGTTGAAATTGGATAATATATCTGAGTTTGTGATATTGAATATAGTTATTTGATTGAATAAACAAGAAAGGACTTTTGTTCTTATAAATAAATGACAGAATTCGAACTGATATTAATCAAAATCATTGAGGTCGAATAATCTATGCGCAAATCAATTCGATTATTATATTTCAACGAAAATTTTTCAGTAATAAACGGCAGCAAATTAAAGTTAAAAATAAAACTCGTTCAAAAAAAAATGATAAGTGTCATAAAGAAAATTTCCTAGAAAAACCTGGATTAGAAAGTTGTATGTATTCGAACCTTCAACAAAAATGATATGACTATTTACGTATCAGCGAAAAAAAACTGTTACAGTGTCTTGCATCACTAACTAAGAATATAATAGTCAAGTTATTCTCAGTGAATTTTGTGCCGTACAAAAGTGACAAATCTGAAATCTTGAAAATCAACATTCAGTTTTTATAAGAAATATAAACTTTCATGAAGTTCGCTAATAGTTCGATAGAATTTATTTTTCTGATATTCTTTGTACTAAATCTGCGTTCATCTTTCAAAACCAACAAAACTTTAATAAACAGGTTTTGAAAGATTTCCTATTATACTTACGGAAGTACATCGTCGAATGAATAAGCTCACAATACGCGTTTGTCCCAATATGAGCTATATAAAGTCATAGATCGCCTAAATCTGATTGTCTTTCGAAGCAGATAAGTTCGACTCGTTGCCCTTGTCTACCTTGTTTAAAGATATCCCCCCTCTTTTTGGCAATTTCTGGTTCTCAAAGAAGATCCGATCCGCATGAAATTTTTATCACTCATAGAGCACCTAAAATAACGAGACACGTGTTCAAAGAAAAAGATTTTCACCAAGGTTTTCTTTATTTTTTCGTGGAAACTCCAATTTTCGATAAGGCTACATCGAGCTTGCTTATGACCTCCATCAAACATTGTTCAATTGGACTGAAATTTCCATCACAGATACTTGGAACTATTTCTCAGAAGTCAAATTGGTCGTTTTGATTTTTGACTTTCCTATTCGAATTATTGTGCCGTGAAAATCAGCACTTCAGTTTTCGATCCCAATCTTTACGTATTTATCTCATAAAAACAAGAAAGCAAGATTTTTGACGAAGCCTAAAATCCATTCTGAGATATAGTCTAAGGTATTTTAAAAATAAAAGAAAAAAAAATTAGTTCTATCGGACAAAGTTAGATGGGGATTGTAAGCAGACTCGATATGGTCCTATGAAACATTACAGTTTTCCCGAAAATATCACAATAACCTTGCTTAAAATATTTTTCCTCGAACATATGTATCCTTAGTTTAGATACCCTATATGTAGTTAAAATATCAGACGAATCGGTTATATCCTCTTCAAGAACCAGAATTTGTCACAAGAGAAGAAGTGCTCTTAAATGCCAATAACTGTAAAAGATCACTTGGACCAACACCGATAATTGGAATACGTAATTTACTCAACAGATAAGTCTAACTATGATCGGCAAATGTTCATTTTTATACAGAAATATTGTAGTAGTGTGAAGAAATTTCTTGTTTTAATTGTGATACCAATTATTCTATCTTTCGTCTTGCTTAGGATATTTCTATATACGTGACATAATTCAAATAAAAAGTTTAGATATTGACTACAACAATATGTCCTTGGCGTTAAAATATAATACTACTCAATATTTTTAGAATATTTCAAGAACAAAAGCACCTATAAATGTACAATTTTCAGCATTTGGAAGGGAAATATGAAAAATAAATATTATTTCATACTACTTAGATCTGACCAAAAGTTCTGAGATCTTTAAATAAAAATATAAAGATAAGGAGATATTTTTAATTTTATTTTATCAAACGTTGAGGATAGTTGTCATGATTGTTTATATCAAGTTCAATGCTTTCTAACAATTTATTAAAAGTTTTTTTTGAACTGTTTTTCGAAAAAAAATTTGGCTACCTTGGATATCTCCTGAATTAATCATGTTTCATTTGTTTTAAAATTTTAGCGAAGGTTTGTCAGATGTTGTCACTTGCGTTCTAGTAGTACTAGTGACGAAATATAGATTTATTTTATATAGGTTAATCATAAGTCATCTGATTCTAGCTGGCTTATTGAGAATGAATCGTCAAAGACTACTGTTCATGGAGATAGATTTGAACACAAACTTTGTTTGACATATGCTTTAAATCAAATAGCCCTGAGTGTGTAGATAAAGGAATGACAGCAGGGTACAAGTATTATATTGAAAATTATCTGAAGCCTTTTGTAAACGTAATATGAAAATAAAAAGAGGTATAAAGTGCAAAATGTACAAAACTGCTTGAAGATTATCGTTGACTTCATACTCATCCGATGTTATTAACTATTTGACAGAAGAGGGCATCAATATAATGCCGCAGCAGTCATATTTGCTGTACCTAATACTACCTAATCTTTGACTAAGTAGCTCTATCGAAGAGAGTTTAATTAATTAAATGAAATATTATATACTCATGCGGTATCCCAAGTAGCTAAAATTTTGTTCGAAAAACAATTCAAAAAAACTTTTAATAAATTGTTAGAAAGAATTGAACTTGATATAAATAATCATGGCAACTATCCTCAACATTTGATAAAACAAAATTAAAAATATCTCCTTGTCTTTATATTTTTATTTAAAGATCTCAGAACTTTTGGTCGGATCTAAGTATGATGTTGGGGTTATTTGACCGAACTGCATCGAATGATGATATTTATTTTTAATTTTAAAATGATATGGCCTCAAAAGAACGAGATTTAGAAGATATTCTTTCTGCTGTTCAAAGCATTGTATATACTGAATTATAAAACTCATTATACTGAAACTTAAAGCAATTGTTAGTATTCAATTGAGTTTTGTTGAAGTTCAAATTTATTCATCATCAATTGACTAAACTGAAGCTAATATTGGATTGAAAAATGGTCTTCGAAAACTTCTGGTTAAAATCTATCGTGAAAGTTGCTTCACTGAACCAATTCATAGTCAAAACAATATGGAAGTGTTTTACTTCCGCCACATTTCCTTTCTGGATAGTGAAAGTCTTATTATTGTAGTTGCTTTCATTTACGAAATATTTAAAAAACAATTGAAATATATAATATTTTGACATTGACAATAGTTATTTTATTTGAAAAAATCAAGTTGTTGTCTAGAATTATAAATACTCCATTGGTACTGAATAAAATACAATTAATTCTAATACAAAACTACATAGAACATACACAAGTTGATAAAGTCATCAATTCTTCTTCATACAAATTAATAAGAGTATGACAAACTATGCAATGATAAGTCATAACGCAAGATGTTTATACACGTTAATCATCTGAATAAAGTTTAATAGATACAAAGGATATCTTTAATTTTTTATTTATTATTGTTCACTAATACTTTTGGGAAAATTGCAAAATCGATAAAATGAAAAGATTAATCAGTTTTTTTTATGCTTCTATTGCTCTGTCAAATATATTCTAGAGACATATCTGAATTTATAAAGCAAACAAAAAGATGTTTTGTCAAGTGAGTAACTCTTGATAACATCGCTTACGATAGAAGCAAAGTTCAAATGGAACTATCGATCTGTTACTCAGGCAAGATATCATAATAAGAAATGCAAGAGATGATTACGAACTCAATCCAGCAATGAGAAATCCTCATAGAAAAAAAACTATACTATACAAGCATATAGAAAACAGAATACAATGTTTTTTTCTTCTATGTAAGCTCGTTTATGATTAGTTTTGTTCTTTTTCTGGCAAAAACAAATCAATAAACAAAGTTAATACCACAAATTATTCACATCGCACGTGACCGTACTAAGATTTCATTGCATAAAAGTATATTAAAGTTATCGAAAAAAATCGAAAGCATGAGAGAAACTGTACATTCTAAAGTGTTCTGAATCTGAATCCACTCTAGAAATTCCCAAATTTTTCTAACTTCGGCTTTACAAATCTTCAAATTCCTATTGACTTCTTGAATTTCTATCACTTTTTAGATATCATCCAAATTTCGTAGACAATTCTTCGATTTCTTTGATTGATGAGAGTCTTCAGCAGAATATATTACATCTTGAGTCTGCAATTTATCTCTTGGCAAGGTAGAAGTTTAATCGAACATAAAGTGAATGATGACTTCACTTTCACATGGAATCATCAATTGTGATAATACTCTTTTGTGGTAAATATAAGATTCTACACGAAAATGTTACGAATTTAGGGCACTTCCTGGTTAGGACAATTGCTTCAAAATCGTCCTGAAGATAAATACATCAATAATTTATATGGAAATATTGCATAAAAGTTTGACAGAAAAAATACGCAAACGATATTCAGCAATTATAAATTGAACAGGAAAAAAGTTTGAAAGCAACAACTATCTGATAAATTTTGACTGGCGTCATTGGATTTGGAGAACAGTTTGTGATCAAGTATTTTGGTTATTTTTTTATAAATGATTTATTCTATTCCTCTAACAGTCGTGTGATCAATTAACATGAATAGTTATATTATATGAATTCGTTTCTCATTATCTAATGGAATGTTATTCCTAGCTTTGATTATTAACCTGAAAAGTCGTCTAATATCTTACATCATTCTCTAGTCTTTCGAAAGAAAATGACTGGTATGGTTCTTTTGATAATAATATTCATCTTAAGTGACGCATCTTGGATGGATGATTGTTCTCATATGTATTATAAATTCTCATTTCATCCAAACATTAACATCGAACTATTTTGTTAGTATACAGTTAAACATTGAATAATAATTCTAAACACCACTGCTTAATGGAATCATTAGTTTTTATATTCTTTGAATAGTTTTGTCCAAAATTTTGAAAAGAGCGTTTCACGAGCAACTCTTCACTTCCGAGTTGTTACTACTATTAATGAATTACATTATGTATGAAAAAGATCTCCTTATGTAAAAAAAAACAAAAAAACAACATGAAGTGTCTGTTAGATCTGATGATTGTCTAGCTGGAAACAATGCTTTGATAGTGGACTACAAAACAAAATGAGTTCAATGAATATAAATCGTCACACGTACTATTACACGTAATACGAGTAACAAAATCATCAGATTTTAACACCATATCTATCATCGTCGATATTGACCGTCTCTTTGATCTAATACAACATTTCATAAGTGGCATACATATCTTCAATTATATTGAACACTGTCATATTTGTCTTCATCTATCTTATATCGATCTTGGCATCCTTCTATCTCGTTTTCTTGTAATGATGTTACAAATTGATGAATTCATGAACTGATGTAAGCTGCTGACTAATTCTCTTTACGTTATCTGAATTTTTGTTTAATAGTTTAAGTACTATTCGAATTGAGCTCTTTTGTCATCCTTATTATAATTTCAATTATTCTACTGATTTCAAAACCAGAGTTGATAGATTTTATGCCATTGTCTATCGGTGGAATGATGCAGGTATCTAAGCACGTGTCACCAAGTCTTCGAATGATTTTCAATGCTTTTTGAATCTTCACAATCATCTACTAACTTTGCATCCAATCACTCATGGATACCACCTAAAATAAAGATATCTTTAAGAATACGACAGATTGAATAATCAATTCGATTCATATAAGGTATTTCATAAGGCTTGAGGCACAATAAAATGAGTTCATATGAAGACACAAAACAAATTCTATTTGAATGTTTTTATATGAACCTTGAGTAATCGTGTCAATCTTTCAAATGACATATTATCGAATAATATCTTCTCTTCTAATAATAAAAATATAAATATGAGAATGTGAGCATCAATTTTTCGCAATCGATCAACAAGATATTTTATTAAAAAAAAAGATATAAAACACACTTGTATTAATTTGATGATACAAAAATCTCCATTAACTATTACGTATTTGTTGTTCACCATATTTTATAAATTCGCCAGATCTTTTGCAAGTTTTATCAATCAATTTTTGTTCAATCTTATTATTATTTGTTGAAAGCTTGAAAATTATTTTCCTCATACTTATTCCTTTACTATTACCCATACATTTTCATTAGGCCATACCAGAAGTCGAATTGAACCGACTTTCACTGGTTCGCGTTCGGTTCGATTCGTCTTTCTTGCCTAAAAACCAGTTCGAATTCGGTTCAGATTCACTCGAATCAAACCGTTATAGTTCGGTTCAGTTCTTTTCTGATCTTGGATGTAAAACAATCGAAAAAACATCGTTTGATTGTTGTCCAGAGTATCATAATTTTACAAAAAAAGATGATACCTCAATCAATCATCTTCCTTTCACGTGTGTTCATACTTACTTGCCTTTCGGAAATTAGTTTAAGGCCGGTTCAATTCAACATCGTTTTTCAAAAGGTGGTTCGAGCTCGGTCGCTGAGGCATACATCAGCAAACTTAGTGCCATCTTCTTGAGATAAAATTCGATTATTATTTAACTCACCAATAGTTCAAAATAAAATTTTTGTTCTTTGTACGACACGTTGTGCGTAAGTAAATAAGTTAAACAATCATTGGTTTCTACTATGCTCTCTTTTATTTAGAATTGTTCACCACTTTATGAACACATCTTGACAAAAAATTTCCGATCCATCAATTAGGAAAAATTTATTCTCACATTCTTAGGTTTATATTTTTATTAGAGTAAGAGAAGATATTATCTAATAATATGTGACTTGAAGAATTGGCACAAGTTCTCAAGGTTCATATAAAACATCCGATTCAAGGTTATTTTCTGTCTGCAACCATTAAGTCATTTTGTTGCGCCTGAAGAATTATGAACCTCTCTGTATTCAACGATCTTCAGGTGGTAAGCACCGATTCCTAATGAAAACTTTTGCTCGGATCATCATTTCTATGCCATATCCGGCGCGCATATTATTCCCTATTTTGGTTATTCATAATTGCCAACTACCGTCATGCACCTCGAACGGTTTGCTGGTCTAGAAATCAATTTAAAAGCAAGTATTATTTCTAAGTGAAGGATATTCAACTTGACGAGAAGCACACAACTCGGTCATTCGGTTAAGAATGTCTCAAGTCAATAGTCACGTTGCACAACCATGGCAAGATGTACCCGTTTTTCAATTGCTGTACCGGCACCCAGCGAACAAAACACAATCAAGTTTATGTTTTTACGTCGACCAAACTACATTCATCCAACTGCATCTCCCACATTTCACTTCGAAAGAACAACATACGTCATTTTCAAGCTTACTACACATCAAAAACCCATTACCCTTTCCAAAAACTGCACTAGAAATTACCCAAATTTTTTAGTACGAACAATATCTTAAAAGAAAAGTTTCAGCTCTATTAAAAATGTCACACATGCATAGCCACAATAAGGGATATTTCCGACGACGTTCATAAATATTTCCATCTCATCCCTCTCCTGTTAATTCTACTCAAATCCAACAGATATTACAAAGATCTGATCAAAATACGGGAAACTTATTTCACTAACCAACTCATACTGCTCCTATCGGAACCAAATCATAAACGTTAGTTTCATTCCTATTCTACACCCATCTACAGGAGATACACAACATACCATATTCTCAACCGTGCGATATACTTCCAAAAAGCATACAACTACTTATGAAATAGGATACAACAAAACTATTCCTTTGCTTCATAAAAACAAATCCACACGGTTATATCGTACTCAATCAAACAAAATCTGAACAAGTAGCTCTTTCACAGGCCAACAAAAATCACGAACCGCGTACAAACATATACCGTGCAAGTCGCAACCCCCGGGAATTCTCATAAAACCAGACTATACCATATAAACAACACTCCCAAAGAAAACCAGCTATAAATATCATACATAATAAAACAACTAAAAGACAGCAAACGTAACAATTCCCAATACTAAGAATCTTATTTCCTACTCTTCATTCGCATCACAGTTATCATCGACTGCAAGACAAATATAACACATCTCCGCCGTCAATACAAAACAAAACAATTAAGCAGCCTCAGTCGTACGCCTCACACCATTCCCAAAAGCTAGGCGCCTCCTAATGTTTATACACGCAGCGAGCAAAACAGATCAACAGAAGTTTTATGAGTAATGTTCCTTTGGCATGTGATCTTCGATGAGCTGAGCGAGTCGCAACGTTTGCTTCGAAGTTCGAAAGTTACATGAGTTCTAGTTTCATCAACGTTGTTAGTATTATATCTCCCGATGATTGTATCTTTCGCTGCTATTGTCTCTGTGTTGTGGAAAGTAGATGAGTGTGAGTTGGTGATGATTGAAGGTTTAAAAATATTTGTTGTGGGTTTCGTTGGAGATTTCTTTTATATGAACCATGGGTTCCACTTGGGTAGAGTGTGAGAGCTTAGAATAATTGATTTTACTGTGTTGTGTATGTAATGGGTGTAGTGATTCAGTGGTATGATTAAGTGGTGTTTCCGGTTTCGTGGGTCGTGGTGTAGGTTGATGATTTTATATCCGCAACGTGACGTAGTTTTCGCATTGAACTAATTTTTGTGGCTGTATGTTCTGATGATGTTAGGCATCATGTCTATGGTAAATGGTTTTTTTGCGGGCACTGAATGAGATGCAATGGAAACATAGAATTTTGATGAAAGATTCACCTCTCGTACGATAAGATTGATGGACGATTGAATCTATTGAAAGTCTAGGATATATTGGGAATTTGACATCGTTTGACTATTGATGTATTCTGGCGTTTGAATTGGGTTGAAGCGAGAATTATTATGAATTCGATAATGAAGACGGGTTCTATAGTGTGTTGTATCTGTACTGAGATGATTGTATTTAATTTTGATTCATTGCGGAGGATAGGCTGATGATTATTTTACTGTGGTACTAGAAGAGAGGCCACACAAAATTTTGTTCGAAACGAAAGGAGAAAGTATTTTATTGATGTAGATTATAAGATTTGGAGAAATGATAGATTCCATGGGATCGAAGACTGTGACAGTTTGGTGCTCTGGTAAGTGTGATAAGTAAAATTATTCGAAATGTAACTTCTGATTTTACCATGTATGAAACTTTTCTTGATGATGGTCATTTTTCTATGATCATGAAGCGGAAAGCCTATGATTATGTTTCTTTTTATTGCACTTGTGTTTTTGATGTTTTCAGTTGAGTCGGTTGAGCGACATGAAAAAGAATAACTGTTTTCCTTCAGTTGGTGGGTTTGGAATGTAAATTGGAAAATACAGATTTCGCCATCCTATGTTCTGAAAACTTTGTATTTGTGTATTGTAGGTTTAGTTTTGTTTCACTTATTCCTCCGCAAATTTTGTTTTGACATATTTTTATGTAGAACGTTAATAGATATGTTCGACGACATTGGTTTCATTTTTCTAACGAATAGCAAGCGTAGCTAACATGTCTGTAGCTGACAATAGTACTACTACAAAAATGAAAATAGTTAATGCTATGTGCCATTTTTGATGATAGCAGTCATCTTCAATATATATGGAGCAAAAATTGGTTGCCTTCATATGTCAATCTACTCAGATGTGTTTGGTTTCATCATGAACCAACTATGTTTAGCTAGTCCTTTATTATTCTTATACGCTCACTTCGAAAAAATATTAAGTCAACAAGAAGATAGAGACAAGAAGATGTAATCTTTTTTTTTCTTATAAGATAAACGTAAAGAGCGAGACTTCGTGCATGTTTGATACGAGACAAATAGATGACTACTTGTTCATGTCGGGGTTGAGGATATCTGATTTATGATATGAATATCAAAACGAGTTCTCATTCGTTTCTGCTTTTTAAATAGTGTTGAAAATTTTTTAGATTATTGACTATAAACAACCTAGTTCTAAATAAAATTCAACATTTCGTCTATAGTTGATACACATAACAATTATAGTATTCGATCATGCGACTTCATAATGAAACTGTCTAAAACAAATTTTTGTTGGTATAAACTGTGTACACTTGATATATCATATGCTCGATAAAACGAATTTTTATTTTCTTGATTATATGTGTTCCTATTAAGAAAGAAAAAATGATTGATCTTACACAAAACAGAATTCATCGTTTCGTTCACATACGATGAGTAAATAGTATAAAACGTATGTTTCAAATGATTACATGACAAAAAAACCGTTAAAATATAATGGTTTACTAGCAAATCTTTAAAGTGAATAAAAATAAAATATATATATATTTATTTATTCTATCATCCAATATCAATTCAATGAAAATAATTCATATTTCAACTTAATTCAATCTACTCCAAAACAATTTAACAGTTAGTTGAGTGAAAACTGATAGGTAATTTTAATCGAAATTCAAACTCTTTGAAATTATTTTCGTGTCGATCAAGCATTAATTTACAAAAACGAAAATCAGCTTTCTCTCTCACACTGCTTGCAATCAATAAATGAAAATAATTTGAAAACTTCAATCTCTTGAAATAGTATTTTCTTTTCATTTTTAACTTTTTCTCAAATCTTACATGGCTCATACTTGACACACAATATTTATTTATCTGATACCAATACATTCCACCAACAAAAAAAATTTAATAGTATTTTTGATTTTCCATTCCCCAAAGTAAAAACAATCATCAGTTTCTATTGAAAAACAAAACTATTATATTCAGAACAATTTAAAATCAACATTCGTTTTTTTCAAACCTATTTCACGAAATAGTTTTTCTTTATATAAATAAATTATTGACAAGACAAAATACATGATCTAAAATTTAATTATCATCTCCAACATTTTCTGCATTTATAAAAATTATTTTAATTTTTCTAAAATAAAAAATACAAAGTTTACATCTATGCACCAATCTATTAATCACCGATACTCGACAGTAAAACATGGAACATGTTTTCCATTGGTTTGGGCGATCATCCAATCAATAAATTATTTCATGAGAATATATTTTTTCGATTTTTTGCGTCTTATGATACATTATATTATAGGAAATAAAGTTCTAAAATTATTAAAAATATTTTTACTATATTTTATTCATTTATTTATGCAATTTTTCGTTATTTTTAACAACATATACACTGTGCACTGGCGACATCTTTATCTCTCAAATTTCGTAGCCTCGCCGCTGCTTCGTGGCGACTCGCACTAAGCGGTGTAACTCCCTTTGCGGCGAAAGTCCTTTTCGAACCGAAGTCCCTTGCGTGCCAAACCCTTTACCGACTACTTTTTCACCAATACTCTCTTTCCCTAATTAGTGCTAACGCATAAAATTCTTTCTAATACGTGTGATGTCAAACATTTTATTTCACTATCGAACACAAATTCATATGGAGAAAAAAAAATGGCGCACACCCAAACACACAAGAACAGAACAATATATATCTGCCGCTTCCAACGCCTTCTGTCATATATACGTCGCGATCCAACATACACTCTCCCACTCAAACTAATCAAAAATGTGAGAGGAGGGAAAGGAATGAGAGAGGAGGAAAAAGACACGTGAGAGGAGTGTGAAAGAAACAAAAAAGCATGAGAGAGAAAAGGATATATCATGTCCAATGGACATGACAATACGTAAAACCTCTGGCGACTTTGTTGAAAATTAAAAAAGAAGTAGTACGATCAAATGATTAAGATTAGAACCAAGTCCAGTGAATAACAAATATTAATGCATCCCGCATAAGCAGAGATGATATATAACTCCACCTCTCTTCCTCACTTCGACGCAAACGCTGCGACTCACTCACCCCATCGAAGATCACATCCAAAAGGAACATTAGTCATAAGACTTCCTATCACCTCTTTTGCTCACTTCGAAGCGAACGTTGCGACTCGCTCACCTCATCGAAGATCACATGCAAAACAAACATTACTCACAAGACTTCTGTTCACCTCTCTAGCTCACTTCGAACCAAACGTTGCGACTCGCTCACCTCATCCAATATCACATGCAAAACGAACATTACTCATAAGACTTCTGTTCACCTCTTTTGCTTACTTCAAAGCAAACGTTGCGACTCGCTCTCCTCATCGAAGATCATAAGCAAAAGGAACATTCATCAATATACTTCTCTTCGCCTACTTTGCTCACTTCGAAGCAAACGTTACGACACGCTCACCTGATCGAATATCACACGCAAAAGGAACATTCCTAACCACACTTCTCTTCACCTCTTTTGCTCACTTCTAAACAAACGTTGCGACTCGCTCATCTCATCAACGATCATATGCAAAAGGAACATTACTCATAAGACTTCTGTTCACCTCTTTTGCTCACTTCGAAGCAAAAGTTGCGACTCGCGCACCTCTTCGACGATCGCATGCAAAAGGAACATACATCATTATACTTCTCTCCACCTCTCTTGCTCACTTCGAATCAAACGTTGCGACTCGCTCACCTCATCGAAGATCACATGCAAAAGGAACATTCATAATCAGACTTCTCTTCACCCCTTTTGCTCACTTCGAATCAAACGTTGCGACTCGCTCACCTCATCCAATATCACATGCAAAAGGAATATTCATAATCAGACTTCTCTTCACTTCTTTTGCTCACTTCAAAGCAAACGTTGCGACTCGCTCACCTCATCGAAGATCACATGCAAAAGGAACATTCATCAATATACTTCTCTTCACCTCTTTTGCTCACTT
>CAJNOL010003974.1:0-18277 GCA_905250125.1 Rotaria sordida | reverse complement strand
TTTTCATATATCTATTACTGATTTACGCAACTTACTAAAACACTATCGAATAACCTATTTGACACATATGTCTATATACTCTAATTTACATATCATAATGTAAAAGAATTTTTTTCAAAATAAACCTATTGAAAAGAAAAGATTATCATTTCTTTTTTTTTTTTTTTTTTAGTTAAATTTTTCTTGATCTTTCGAAAGAAAAAGAAAAAAAGACGTTATTCATATCTAATTTCTTATTCTTACATAAGATATCTATTAAGCTTCTTTTATAAAATTTACAATTGATCATACATATAGTGAACGATTGAATTCAACCTTGAACGATAGAAAATGTATTTCACATTGAGATGACAAATAATTTTGACCGATTGATTTTAAATATATATATATGCCGAGGAATAAAAAAAAAGCAATTTTTTTATCTTTGAATGAACTTCTAATCAATAGGGTCAGATTTCCTCGTACTTCAAAGTTTGATTATCGTCATTATATACTTTTCTCCGTCTCATTAGCTTACACAGCAGGAATAAAACATTGACGTAATTCCATATTGTTCTGGTTTTCGCCTTCATCATTCTCGTTATCCAGTGACAGACAACTTCCATACATATAAAGTATGTTTATATCAACGTTCAAAACAAAATTAATCGATCGTATATAGTTAGTACACCATATAGAACGAAACAGGCGTCTTGCTTGATTCAAATATAAACATATCCTAACTCGATGAAAAGTCTGTAATAAGATCGAGCCATTATCGACTATAGAATATGAACATAAAAAAGAAAAAGATTTATGATAGTTCTACGTGCTTATTATTCTCTTTCGTTCTAATTAGCATTTATCAAATGAACTTCTTTGACCTTTAATAAATGTACACTGCATGAAATCAGGTGATTGAGTATCATTTAAGAACAAAAAAAAGGGCAAATTAACTATGTCTGTATTGTTTGTTGTTTCAGCTTGTTCGTATTTTTGTTTCATTCATTTTTTGTATCAGTAGATTAAACAAAAAAAAAAAAAAAAAGAAAAAACTTGAACTCTTAAGACCAACAGTGCGCATCAATGAATTCTATGAATAATGAACAATTCTCTCGATGAATGCCGGTGATTTGCATGTCGTTACTTTTTTATCGATAAAACAAAAAGCATTTAGCACATTAATCGATATTTAAATATGTTGTTTGGTGTCACTTGACAAAACATATGTATGTGTTTGACCCTAATACTAAAAAAAAAGAAAGGAGATGAACGGTAATAGATCATCAGTTTGAGATGATATATATCATTTGATCATAAATTAAAAAAAATAATAACAACATTGACCTTATCATTAAATACTAAAGCAGTTGTTACGACAAGTTATATCACCTTATTTGACAATGATTGATTCATAGTAGAAGGCGTGCTTAGTTTTTTTTGTTCCACTACATATGAATGATCGATACAAAAAAAAAAAAAAAGAAAAAAGAATGTTTGCATTCTTTGTCAAGTATATAATTAGAATAAGAAAGAGAGCACATACACATACATGTCACTAGCATTTAGTTTTTTTCTTTTTCTTTTATAAAAAAGATTATCTAATATTTCAAATAAACGTCTGTTTGAGATATATATGAAAATCAAATTTCTTTTTCGTTCAGATATCTCTTATGGCTTTTCTTCAATAGAGCACCATATATGAAAAAAAAAATCTATTCATCTCGAGAGAGATGAAGAGAACACTATACTAATGATATGAGTGAGAAGCTTTTTTTTCTGCTCTCTCTCTCTCTCTCTTTCTTGCTTTCTTTCTCTCTTGATAGAAAATGTGTGCTGATCGCATACGTCTATACTTTTGTATATACACATTTATAATTCTGTCTCGTTCTCATCTCTCTTTTTATAAATTAATGATAACCTTGTGTAATTTTGGACAGTAAGTATAGAGGATTTAATCATATTGTTTCGTTGATAACAAAAAAAAAAAAGAAAAAAAAACCTTGAACTTTTGACTTAAGAAAAATCTCTCTAATCTATTCGATATACATATTCTTCTATTGAATTGTTTGTTTTTCACTTTAGTTCTCTTTTTTCAAATGTACAAATATTTGTTTGCGTATGTTCTCCTTCTCATTCATATTCTAGACACAAAAAAATGTAAAATGATATGAATTGATGAGTGTATATCTTTATTCATTCGTTTTGTCCCATTATCTGTCTTATATATTGTTTTTCTACACCAAAAAGACTCGACATCTGTCAAGTCCATATGATAAATATGAATGAGAATTTAAACTATCACTTAAATTCAAGTGATTCTCATCATCAGGTATAAGCAATTTTTTTGAGTGACAGTTCTTTATTGTACAAACGCTGTAGGGTGTTCGAACGACTAGTTCTAATAATTTCAATTTTAAATGCATTAGCACGGATATATATATGTTGAAACAAAGGAAATGTGTATGTGTGTGTGTGCGGCATTTTGAAGTTGAACAAATAATTGTCTCAGGTATTTTAACCAATCATTATTAAGACAAAATATTCATCTTCTTCTGCTTCAACGAAGACATCTAATGCGATTATTGCTACTGCGCACATATTATTGATAGATTCATCATCATCAACGACAGACTCCTCTGACCTAGTCAATCATTTATCTACTAGTTACACTTCGCTCTAAGCAAAGACAAACATTGATTGTATATGTTGCAGATGAATGGATGTTATCATTACCTACTGTTACTGAGCATATTCAGTTCATTAGAGAAAACTATTTCAATAAATCTACCAAATGTAACTATACAACATATATGTGAACATGATTTACTTTTTATTAAATGTTCAAATATAAATGAAACAATTCAAATAATACGTTCAATGTATGGACGTACATCACAAAGAATTTGTAATTATGATTTAACAAATCAAATTAATTATAAAACATGTGCAAATATTGAACAGTCAAAATATCAAACTAAACTTCGGTAAATATTTGTTTGTTTTTTTTTTCTTAATTTAAAAATTATCTAATTATAATTAATAAATTTTATTTTAGATGTCAAAAAAAATCATCATGTCAAATTCTTATTGATAATACTATTTATATTGATCCATGTGGATTAAATATATCAAAACATTTTGAAATACATTATCGATGTATAAATTTTGATGAAATTTGTTTTAAATTAATACATAATTGTTTTATATCAAAAGATTTAAAATGTATAGAAAAAATTCAAGAAGATTATTCATGTCAATGTCCAACAACAATATGTGAATATAATTATGAAAAACAATTAATTGGTTTTATTGAAAATACATGTTCATCAGAAAATTTTCAAGGTATTCATTGGCCTAAAACAATTGTTAATAAAGGTCAACATGTGTCTTGTCCTTATCCATGTATTGGTATGATAGATTAACATATTTATTTTCTTCTTACATAATATTAAAGAATTCAAATTAATTATAGGTCAAATATTTCGTTTTTGTCATATGAATAATCAATGGTCAAAACCGAATTATACAAATTGTCAATGTCCGATAAAAAAATTTGATCAAGTAATTTGATTTTTCTTTTACTATATCTTATTGTCTATTTTGATTAGTTATCAATGCATCATTTAGCTCATAGCTATATCTTTCAATGTAATTTTTGGTTAATCAATAGACTTTTGCCTAAGGATAATCAATGTATTTTTGTATGTAGACTTTTTTTGAATTTATTAGATAGAACAGATTTTGATTGTTTATATAGGAGGCAGATGAACATGATGATAATAATTCAGCTACTTGTCTATTAAGTGCTTTTGAAAAAATGTCATTTACATTCTGTTTATCATTTAGTATTGATTTTAAAAATCTTGGTTTGTAGAAAAAGCAAAAAAAAAAAACGTTTGATAATTGAATGAATTATATGAAATTTTAGGTTTTGAAATTTTTCTACCAATTAATAATCAACGAAAATTTCATTTACCAAGTATTTATCATGAATTTAAATCACAATTTGGTTTAAATCAAATTTTTATTAATAAAATTGATAATTCATATGAAAATTTACCAATGATGTTTATTGATATAAAAAATTCAAGTTCAATAATAAAATCATTCATTTTAGTTGAACAATCAAATAATTTAACTTCAATACAAACAGCAAATGTAACAGTAATATTTAATCATCGAGTTAGTAAAAAAATTTAACTTACATTGTTAATCGAATATTATCTTATGAAGGAATCCATTGGATTGATGATCTCTATTTGAATTTTATATTTTACTCATTTAGTAGGACTCATAGTGTAGATAAAAATTTTGAAAGTATCCACTTTCTCAGAAGAGAAACAATCGTTTGAGCTGAAACTTTCTTTTTGTGGCATTGTTCATAAGATGAAATCATTGACTTTTTTTTTTTTTTTGTTACATTAAACAGCACTTCATTTGTTTGTTGATGTAATCAAAATATAAGATTATTCTTTTAAAAGATGTAATTGTTTTTCGAAAGATGATACTAAAGAATGTTTATGGTATGTTTAAAATAATTTAAGTTTTCTCTAAATCCTCAATCTATTGATCTTCAACTAATAACATAAATACTGATCATAGTCATACATGTTGAGGAGATTGAAGAAGAAACATAAAATCGATCTCAGCTTCAGAAAAATGATTAATTTACTGTACACATCTGTACAATCAATGTAAATCTATATTTTGAATATTTCAATACTAATTATATTGTGGATGTATGGAATTCAATTAATTCCAATTGTATGTTTATCTATTTCTATATTGTAGTTTGTCACATAAACATCCAAGAAATCAATGAGATATGTATGTCAAGGTTTTAATTATTATATCGTTAAAATAGTTTTTCTAGAGAGAATCTGGATTAAGCTCGAAAACAAAAAAAGCTAAATTCCATGATGTCAACAATGTTATTGGTATTGGAATATTCAAAATATAGATTTATGTTAATTGTACAGATGTGTAAACACACATCCAATCTTGTAGTTTTCAATTCTAAGAATTAGGCTGATATAAAAATAATAGTTTACAATCATTTTTTTTTGTTTTGAAGTTGAAATTAACTTTACTCTTCAAAGGCATTCAATAGCGAATGTCATAGTTATTAGTTCATCGAGCTCTATAAACTGGCATAAAATCCATTAAAAATGGAGATCTTCTCTCGTTACAGCAAAAATCAAGGTGCTTCTTTCTACTATAATGATAGTATAATACCAAACTATGTATCGTTCGAATCTTAGGAAAGGATTGTCGATTTTCAGAGAATGAATGTTGATCACATTAAATAAGACTATTTAGAAATTGAAATGATACAGATTTTAGATTGACCAGTCTGCAGTCATATCATTTTGTTATTAATCATAGCTTCTAATATTATCTCTTTTATACAAACGATCGAACTATACAATTCAGATTTTAAACTAATTAAAATAATTTGAAACATGAAGTTACCATCTACTTATTCAAGAGACTGTAGTAAACCCTTTTTTTAATGAGATTTATAGCATATAAAATGCTCCTAACAAGCTTTGTCTTCCATATATCAATCAAAACCTGAGGTCGCCATTGTGGTTGTGCAGCTATGTTATTCGACATGTATCCACAAGCTATTCTATTCAAACCTCGGCATCACCACCAGTCAGAGCTGGGCAAATCAAGTAAAAAATGCCTCAAGTCCAAGTCAAGTCAGACTTGACTTGACTTCAATTGAAAAGTTGATTATGACTTTCTGACTCGACGTAAGAAAAAAGCTTTTCTGATCTTCTGACTAGTTTCTAATTTCCATCATTTTAGTTGTGTAAAGAGTACAGTTTTCTTGAATTCTTAATAAAGAGAAGTGATGAGATAGTTTTGAGTAGGCATTTTTGTTTAATACCTTGACTTGACTTGAGCGAATTTTCGTCGACTTCACTTGACTTGTGACTTGAAAAACACTTGACTTGCCCAGCTCTGCCACCAACCATGAAATAACCTTGGACAAGTTACTAACAGCTGTCTGTTTTGGATCATCTGTCCGATAGCATGCTGACTATATTCTGCCGTGCACCTGCTGTTCGTTTGGTTAGTTAGTCTGTATGTAAAGCTCAAGTAATTGAGCGCAAGAATTCGATGCCAGACTGGCCTTCTGTCTCGAGTTATAGTTAGTATTAGTTGTAGGGAAGATATTGGATTATTGAATCTATCAATACTGCAAGGCAAGAGTATTCTTTCTTCAAAATAAAAAATCTTTCTTTATAATAAATATAATTTCATTAAAAAGTTTTTGTTTCTTATTTCTAGTCATCAGAATTACGTTATCAATGTCGTGCATATCGTTCAACAAATTCATCGTTTCAAATCAAGTATATACATATTTTGTTTTTTCAATTATTTATATTTTTCTTTTCATTTATTCATTGATCTAGTACATCAGATATATTTTTTACATGTCAATTATTATGTTCAAATGGTAGTCATGTTATATGTCAATGTCCATTTTATAATCCTTTTATGCACTATGTATTACAAGTTGATGTAAGATTTTGAATTAATTTATATGGAATTTCTTTTTTTTTGTTCCTATAGACTTCAATATCTGAAGATAATTTTGAATTATTAATGATTGATAATGATTTAAAAGATAAATGTTTAATTGATCCATTGAATAAATCAATTCAAGAATCAATAAATAAAATTGATTATTATTTAAAAAAATTTTTATTATTTCAACAAAAAAAACTTTTAGCTAAAGTTTGAAAATAAAAATTTTTTTTTTTTTATTAAATAAACAGAAAATTTCATTTTTTTTTGTAGAAACTTATTGCATTTATTGATTTATTAATTGATAATGAAGATGAATGGTTAAATAGGAATTTATATTCAAAATGGAATATAATTATTCGATTTATTCAACAATTAGAATTTATTGGTTTACAATTACTTGATATATCGAATTCATTTATTTCAATTAATAAATATATTGGTAAATTTTCGAATAAAAGCAACAATAATAATAATAATTTCTTTTTTTGGCTTTAGAATTTTTTGTTAATTCTCAAGAATATGAAAATAAAAATCGATCAATAATAATTTCAATTAATAATAAAATTAATTCAACATTTTTTATTATTTCAAAATTAGATGAATATTTAAATATAAATCAATCATCAAATAAATTAAATAGTCATATTATTAATTTAAATATTAAACAAAAAAATCTAGAAAATATTCAAATTATATTTCGACATTTGGTAAGTATAGAAAAAAAAATTCATTGAAAAAAAAAATATGAAATTTATTCTAAATATAGAATCCATTGAATAATTCTAATCAAATATCAACTTGTGTTTATTTGAAAAACATTAAAAAGTAAGTGAACAAGAAAAAAAAACCAGTTTCGCAACAATTTTTGACTCCGGAACGAGATCTATGAAGACTTCTGCTGTTTAATAGGAAATGTGTCGTTAAGATTTCCATAGAAGGGCATCATCTTCACTTCAGCTACGGCAGCATGCAATGAAAATGGTGCCCATTATTGAGATCTCAATGACCTAAGCCCAAGAAAAAGGTGTCGTAAGACGATATAAGATGGCGAAAACCGGAGAAATGATCGCTTTTGATAATACATTGACCATAGGCTTCAGCTGCAAGCCTAAATATATCCTGTTTAATAGCGGAGCCAGGAGGGACTCAGCCCCCTCAGGAAAATTTTTAAAGCGTGTATTTCATTCGCCAATAGGGGTTCAAAGGATCCTCAGAGGAGACTGAGCCCTAGAGCCCATCGGATCCGGGTCTGAAATTTTTTGCCCATTGGGACCAAATCAAAAAAACTTTTGATGCATATAATAAAATTTTACGAATTTCTTTAAATTTTCGATCGTTTGATTCAAAGAAGCTTAATTTGTTTATAAAAAATATGAGATTTTTTGGCTCATAAAATGTGATTGACTTGTCATAAAAATGATCTATCAGGTTCGAGTCTGAAACTCTTGATCGACCGGGTCTAGGTCCGGATCCGAGCCCAGAAAAATTAAATTCACCGAGTCCAGGTCGGGTCCGGATCCAGAAATTCTTGGACCCGATGGGCTCTACTGAGCCCCCTCAACTCAAAGTCCTGGCTCCGCCACTAATTCTGTTCTGGAGTCAAAAGTTTATATAAAAGAAAAATTGAATATATAAATATATCTTAATAGAAATGATATTCAATGGAGTACAGATGGATGTTATTTATTATCATCGAATTTAACTCATTCAATATGTTCATGTAATCATTTATCAACATTTGCTGTTCTAATGAATGCTCAAAATATATTTGAAAAGGTTTATTTGATTTAAAGAAAAATAAAATCAATGAGAAATTTATTTTTTTTGGTTTTAGTCAATAACAAATATACATATAAATCGATTATCATTGATATCAAAAATTGGATGTGTAATATCGATTATCTGTTTATTATTGACGATAATTATATTAATGATGAGGTAATAATAAAAATTAATTTCTTTTTTTTTTTGAAAATTATAATCATCTGAGTTAAAGATTACATTTTACCGAATTGAATGTAAAGTTTACTTTGAATATGAATTCAAAATCGACAAGATCGATAATTCTGTATTATGAATGTAGTACATTTACATAAATTTATTTATAATTTTGAATGAGATTCTCGAGAATAATTGTTTTCAAGTTTATCGAAGTATTTCAAGACATACATTAGGAACTGTATTGAGTCTATATTAAACTTGATCTTGAATATCATGATTTTGTTTTATTATTATTTTTCTAATTATCATTAGACGTCGTTTGGATATTGATAATGATTTAATGATTGTTCGTAATATTCTTCATATAAATATGTCAATTTGTTTATTAATTGCTCAATTATTATATCTATTTGGTATTAATCAAATTAAATATAAAGTAAAAAATTATATTTTTAAAATAGTTTATTTATTTAATTTTGTTTTCAATTAGTCTGGTTGTCGAACAATAACTATATTACTTCATTATTTTCTTCTTGCAACATTTTCATGGATGTTTGTTGATGGAATTGAATTAATAATTGCATTAAAACATGTTTTAAAAATTGATCGTATTAGAATATTAGCTTATTCATTATATGCATATGGATTTCCATTACTTATTGTTATTCTTGCTATTGGACTTTCAACTCATGAACATTATTCGAATAAACAGTATGTATTAAAATTGAATATTTTTTGTGAAATCGGAGATTAGAGCAGATATTTTATTTTGAATTAAAATCTTAATGATAATTAGTAATTAATCAGATAGAAACATTTTTCTATGATTATGTGAGCTATCTAGGAATGTATTGAGTGAGAGGGGGGTAACATCTCTGCCTCAATCTTGAAGAATTTTCGTTTTTTTTTCAAGCGATCATTATCGAGTTCTTTGCTCCTTTCAGTGTTATGTATTGTTGATTTTACATTAAAAGTAAGTTAATCTAAGATGGAACTAATCGAAAATTCTATATGATAATGTACAATCGTAAAATTGTTTGTTTTTCTTCTATATAAAACGTCTTCATTCTATTCAAAACTTCAGAACATTTATTTTTATTATTATATAAAAATTACTGACAAAAATTCATTAGATTAATCATAACATTATAGTAATATTTCTCATTCAATAACAAATAAGATACTGATTTGTTTCTTTTTTTTTTGTTTATTGAGCAATACTAATTACCATGTGGAATCTTTCAAAGGTTACTAAAAGATTAATTTATGTCCTTGTTCTTGAGTGATTATGCAAGGAAGGAAGGAAAGTATTTCTCAAATGGTAGAACTATATTTGTAATTAGTATCAATAATAAAATTTTTTGTTACATATCTATTGCTAATATATTCGACATTGAAACTAGAGTACTGCAACCCAGCCGGGTATCCGAAACCGAACTGAACCGGAGCATGGGTTTGGGTCCAAGTGTGAGCCCAAATCCGGATCCGAACTGACAATTAGTAACATCCTAACTTTTCAAAATATTTTTATTATTTCAAACTGGTATTTATTGTTATGAAGATATTGGGATAAGAATTAAAGCCAATTGGATTATCATTTTTATCAAAGAGTGAATCATAGAAATTAGAAAAAGTTTTTGTTCTGTTGTTTTTCAAGATTCAAGGTACCCAAAATTATGTTTTAACTGGTTTTGATTTTAGTTATTTTCAATATGAATACTCCTAAAAAAGAAAAAGAAAATGTTAGAAAAATATTGAATAGCATATGTTTAACACATATTCTAAACCCACATTAGCAACAGCACAGAGATGGAAAACGTTTGTTCGGATAAAAGATGATAAAGAAAATATCATTCCATTTGTATAATGTATTGAGTGTTTGTCAATTTTTGCTTATGAATCATCTAAAACTGATTTAAGCAAAAACTAAGACATCCTCATAATGATGAACAGAGATAATAATAGTAATATATTAGCTGGTGTGAAGAGTATATTTACTGAAGCATATGCTAAATTTTGTGCTTATGATTTACGCCCGTACAAATTGAGTTCTGAATCATTCGATTCACTTGCTTTTACATAATTTCAGATGAGTGTTTTTGTTGTTTATTTATTAAAGTAGATTGTATATTTTTTATATGAAATAAAGTTTGAAATTAGTTGTATGTGAAATTGGTAGCCGGGTGTGTTATACTTATAAACGACTGCCGGGCGGAGCTATTCGAGTCCGGGTATGGAGTTGTCGGGTCGGTTTGGACTCGGGTACGGAAAAAAAGTTCCGGTCTGGTTTCGGATGGAAAAAAGTGCACCCGTGCAGTACTCTAATTGAAACATACACTCAAGAGAACTACTACTGTTTAACTTTTCTTCTTTTAAACTGACGAGGGAACATATCCAACTGTCGGACGCCATTCGAGCCCATATTTTGGCTACTAGTAGGACTCAGTGAGACTAAGAAAACCCTAAAAGGGTTCGTACCCATGGCGTGATATCAAGTTTTTAGTGAATTTTCTCTGTAGTACCTCACTTTTGCAGCAAAGCTATACTTTCGAATTATGACTTGAAACTTTGCCCACATAAAGGCTTCAGCTAGACTAGCTTGCATAAAAAATTTCAGAAGTCTTGAACAAAGTCTCTCCAAGATACCGAACTATCAAGACACAGACCCTTTTTCATAGATAGTATATATAGCATACATTTTTTGAAAATTTGGTATCTCGAAGAGACTTTGTTCAAAACTTCTGAAATTTTTTATGCAAGCTAGTCTAGCTAAGGCCTTTATGTGGGCAAAGTTTCAAGTCAGAATTCGAAAATATAGCTTTGCTGCAAAAGTGAGGTACTACAGAGAAAATTCACTAAAAACTTGATATCTCGCCAGGAAAACACCATGGGTACGAACCGTTTTAGAGTTTTCTTAGTCTCACTGAGTCCTACTAGTAGCGAAAATATGGGCTCAAACGGCGTCCGACAGTTGAATATGTTCCCTCGTTAGATAAAAAATTTTCTTTTTTTTTTTTTTTGTATAAAAAATAAATGTTTACATTCTAGTTGTTGGTTTTCTTATGATAATGCATTTATATGGGCATTTGCTATTCCATTTGCTCTTCTTATTCTTGTAAGTTTTCTTTTGTAAAAATCTTTGAAATAAATAAATGTTTTTTTTTTTGTTTTTTAAAGGCTAATATTTGTTTTTTTATTATATCAATATATACAATTTGTAAACATGTTAAAAGTTCTAATTCTTCAAAAGAAATCAAGTAAAAAAGAAAATTATGAATGATTCAATGAATTTTGTTTTTTCTTTTCTTTAAAGATTTTCTTTACGTGATATAACAATCTTATCAATATTATTTGGTTTAACATGGTTAATAGGTTTATTTCATCTTCATGAACAAATTCCAATTATTATTTCATATATATTTACAATTTTAAATTCATTTCAAGGTTTATTAATATTTATTTTTATTTGTTTATTAAAAAAACAAATTCAACATTTTTATATTCATCAAATTTTAAATATTTATAAAAAATCAAATATTGAAGAAAAATCAAATCAACATTATAATACAAGTAGTAGTGGTTATAGTTCAGCACATTCATCAGATTTAAATAAACAAATTTTATCATTAGATCATCAATCATCATTTCATACAAATACAGAATATTTATCAAGTATGCCTAGTGGATTATTAAGTACATTTCGTTATCCAACATCAAATATAACATTACAAATAAAACTTGAACAAAATGAACAATTATTAAAAAAATATAAAACTGATTTACATCATCTACATGATGATCATCAATATTATGAAATTGGTTAATGTTTGTCTTTTCTTGTATTCTTTGTCCGGTGTTTTCTGTTTGTATATAAATATAAGGAAAAAAAAAACACATGAAAATTTATTATTATTGTTGTTGTTGTTGTTGTTCTTTTTTTTTTATTTCAAATAATTGAATACATCAGAATAGGTTTTTATTTCTTAGTTTAGTTAATTTCCTCTTTTATTTTTTTGAGATATTCAAACGATCTATAGGTTAGATTGAGTACGTTTGCGAGTGAATGTAGTATCCAATAAATTTAAATGACTTTTCCGATTAAGTTCAACACTATGTGATAGTAAGGGATCATGATATTGTTTATTACAGTGATATATACATTTAACATATGCACATATTCGTTCTCGAAATCCATTTAATGAAAGTGCATATATCAATGGATTGATGCAAGCAGCTACTTTAGTAAACATGCCAAGTATTGCTGTTGTATAAACATTTACTAAATGATCAAAGCCAAGTACAGATATTAAGGCCATTATAGCATAAGGTCCCCATGCTGAACAAAATACAGTACATATAAGTAATGCTGTACGTGTAGCACGAGCTTCGGTACGACGAATATGTCGTATTATATTACCATCATCACTTAAAGAAAGTTGTGTTTTTGTTCTCTGACGATTTTGATTTTCATTTGGTAAATTTAATTGATTAAAATAATCGGTTTTATTTTGTTTATTTAAATATTGATTATCTTTATTTTTTAATGGAAATTGACGTCCACGTTGACATAATTTAATTAAAATAAAACTATATGCAAATATAATAACTAAAAATGGAATAAAAAAACCACCGATTACTAATATCAAAATAAATGAACGATCCCATAAATCTTTTGATACATAATCAAATGTACATGATGTTCCAAAACCTTCTAAAACAAAACGATTCCAACCAATTAATGGTGGCATAATCCAAAATGAACCATATATCCATGCACATACAAGATAACCTATTAATTTAAAATAAATATTTCTTTATTATTTCAAATATTAGATCTCTAGAAGAACTAACTTAAAGTAGAATGACTACTAAGTGTCAATGAACTGAGTGGATCATTAACAGCTATTAAACGAGTTAAAGCAATAGCTGCCATTGTTGTAACTGATGTAAGACCAAATATACCACCACAAACAGAATAAAAATTGCAACCTAAAATAATAAATATTAATTTAATATATCTATCATATAATTTTAATTATTCAAATCAATTTTATTAGATTATAACATTTACACAATATTCTAAATGAAAGATCAAAATGGATTATATATTAAATAGGGTTGTTAAAAAGTTCTGACAATAGTTGTCTAAAATTTTGTCCTTATTCCTTATGTTGGCTTATTCTGATAGCAACATCCATTATGTATTAAACTACCAATATGAAATTTCACAAGTGATCTATCAAGAGAAATTCTTAGTAAACTTTTTAGTTACTTCTTCTTTCATATGAAAACGTAGTGCATACACTCATATATAAAAACTCGATTGTTAGAAGGTTTAACTGCTATGAAAAGAACATCGTCAACAACAAATAGCATAAATTTGCATTATACAAATGCAAAAAAAACAATACATGTGCAAGTGGCAGAAGTTTTTGACTAGTCTATGTTATATTTGCTAATATATTCATCAAAAAATAATAAACATTTCTCATAGATTTCAAAATTTGACTTATATGATATAAAATTATTTTCTTGTCAAAATAAAAGAAAACAATTTTTTTTCTTAATGTTCAGTACTTTCAAAATGCTCGACATATTATTTTATTTTTTTAAAATAATTTTGACATTAATCTTCTTTTTTTTTTGTTTGCATTGCCTGGCAGAAAATGAAATTATTATTTTACTTGTTGTTCTTATTTTTATTAGAACAAAATTTCTATTAGAATTTGAACATGAAAATCTCATATACCTATCTGTCCGAATATCCATTTTTTGTTAAATGATGAAATCACATGCATTGAATTATTAGTTACAAGTAAACCAAAATCTGTAATGGCAAGATTAATAAGAAAATAATTCCTTGGTCTTTGTAAAACATCATTTCTATATATATGTATATAAATAAATCAAAGTTAAAATACTTTTTATTTTACTTGATGAATACAAATATAACTAAACCATTTGCTACTATGCCAAATATTAAACATAAAAGTGAGAATATACCAGCACAATAATGCCACACAGCCGGTATATTTTCTGTTTCATTAACAAACCAAAAACGACTGACGTTCATTTGTCGATTAAATTAATATCACTATTTAAAAAAAAAAACAAAAAATCAACCTTCTTAATTTAAAATGTTATCTTCTAATCAGAGGATAAAATTTAAGAACGTAAATTTCATATATTCAAGAAACAAAAAAAAACGCATCGATATAATATAGTCTACTACATAGTTTAAATTTCAATATATTTTTGTCCTTGTTTGATAGAACTATTAGATAAAAATAAAAAAGATCGGAAATTGAGTCGACTGATGCACAATGCTTTCAAATAATATAACGGATGTTATTATCAAAGATGTATTAGCTATCTATGGTAATAAAGATTAGAAAAAAAACTAATAAAGCAAATTGTAAAAGATGACATGAACATTTGTATGTGAAGATAAGAATAAATAAGAAAAAAGGCCAATATTTGAAATATATATTCATTAACATATCATGCGATGTATAGAATTTTTTATGATGATCAATTCTTCCAATCAATAATTATGAATAAATGTTAAGTATACTTCAAAAAAAAACAAAATACAATTTAAAAAATGTGATAAAATTCGAGGTTTCCTTACTAACTATTTCAATCTAATGATTTGCACAAAAGTATTTTTTTTTTATCTAAATAAAGTCTTTTCATTAACTTTCTATATTTATATTCATATTTTCTTCCTTTTTCTTTAAAAATGAGCAATCTATAAAGAAAAAGACAATGAAAGAATACATTACTCTATAAATAATTTTTGACATATGCATTTATATGCCTGATTTGATTACAAACCTATTATAAGCAATCATGTTCTACTTTATGACTCGAAGGTTTTTCCATTTCTCTTTGCATATTCTTGTAATTATCAAACAGAAAAATAATTTAGTCATTGCTACAAAAGAAGATAATGAATAGTTCTTTGAAGAACATAATAAATCATATACTTTTCCTTAAACTTTGAGTATTAATTTAAAAAAAAAAAAAGAAAGAAAAAGATTGCGACTACCAATGAAATATCACAATAGATAATTTGAATATAATCTTATTAGATATGCAAACACATTCTAATTGAAAAAGGATATTTTTTGCTTTATCGAAAAGTTGAAGATTATCACTTTGTTGATGTGATATAATGAACAACTAAATTATATAGACATTTTATTTCTTCAAAATAGAAAAGATACTAATGTGTTGCTAAATATACAATGGCTTTTTCAGTATAAATCTATATTAACAGAAAAGTACATTAATAGTAAAATGCATTGGATATATTACAATATGCAAAAAACAAAAATGTTCGATTGGTTGTTCGAATCATGATTTTATTGCTCTTATTGTAAATTATGTATAAGTACTACTTTTTTTTTTTAGATTAATTAATTTTTGATATTTTGTATGATGTTTTAAAATAGTGCAATTATGTGCCTACATACTTTGCTCTATGAAGAAAATAAAAAGTTAAGTAATAACGAAGTAATTTAGTTACTATTTATGACTTCAAAATTATTACTCATCGTATTGTTTTTCTGTTTTTTTTTTTTTTTTTTATTCTCTTTTATGATTAATAAAATAAATAAATAGAATTATATTTGATTAGATGAATCAATTCCGTCAAGATTATATGTATTCATTGCTTTTTTCATATCATCATAAAGTAAATGATTATTAATTAATGAAGGAAAATCAAGTAATTCATCAATTTTTGTTGATGATTTTAATATAATTAAAGCTAAATTTTTCATTGGATGATTATTAATTGATAATAATGATGATTGTGGTAAACTTGTTGATAAAATAATTGTTTCATGTTGTAAATTTAATGTTCGTTGATATTTAAATTTATTTGTAAATATTGACCAATTTGATTGTGTATGTTGTATTGGTTGTTCAATATTATTTTGTATTGATAAACATATATTTGAAGTTTTTCGTGATTTTTTTGTTTTTTTATTTATTAATGATATATCATCTAATGATTTTCTTGAAAATAATTCATTTAAACTAATATTTTCATGAAAATTTATATGAAAACATTGTTGTAAAGCATATTCTAATAAATCATGTTGTGTTAATTGTTTTTGATTTTGATGATAAATAATTGAACATTTAAATTTAAGTATACATATATGACGAAGTGAAAGAATATTTTTTGATAAATTATTATATGATAATTCATAATTAGAAATAATATTATAATTATGTTTATAATGAAGTAATTTTAATAAATAAATAATTGTATTTAATTGATTTATATAAGCAAGATCAAGTAATGTACGACTAAGATGATCTTGATGAAAACGAAAATTAACATATTCAATAAAACGATAAAATAAACGTATATGACGTTTTAAAATAATACTTGAAGATAACATTGCATGTAAACATGTTTGATTGTCATTATCTAAATGATAAGCATTAGCACCGGCATGAATTAAAGTTAATGCAATATCAACATGACCTTCCATACAAGCATAAAATAATGGTGTTTGATTTCTATAGTCACCTTGATTGAGTAATTTAAGAATTATTTCATCATCAATAGATGAATTAAGTAGTTCATAAATAATAGGTAATGAACCAAGAAATGCAGCAATATGAAGGACGGTCATACCTCGATTATTCATAGCGCATAGATATGCACCATGTGATAATAGAAGAGCACAAGTAGATGGATGATTACTAGCACAAGCACACATGAGTGGTGTCCAATTTTGACTGAAGAAAAAAAAAAAAAAAAGTAATTTTATTTTTTTGAAAATCTTCGGAAAATCAAAATAAAATACTTACGCATCTGGCATATGAATTATATACTGTTCAGTACTTGTAGTCGAAAGAAAATGTTGAATTAATCGATTATTTCCAGTTGATACAGCTAAATGAAATGAATTGCGACCAGTATTATCTTGTTTAAACATATCAGCACCATGCATCAAAAGTATCTGTACAATCTATTTATCTAGCAATGATGATACTATATTTCTGTTCTTTTTTTATTTTATTTAATAAATTATATCTCACTTCTTCATATCCCATATAAGCAGCTATATGAAGTGGTGTTGATAAACTTAAATCACATAGATTGACTTGTGCTCCAGCTTGTAGTAACATATGTATCGCACGTACATTAGCTGTTTCAACAGCAATATGTAATGGAGTTGCTTTTGTCACTGGATCTGGTTGATCTGGTGAAAAACCTAAAAATAATTATATTAAAAATTTATTAAATTCAAATATCAATTAATCATTATCATTAACCTGCAACAAGACATTTATGTAATGTATCATTATCTTTATCGTAAATAGCATTTATAAAAGTATTTGCATCAAGTACTGGTAATATAGATGAAGTTAATTTTCGTTCATTATTTGATTGACTACGAAATAGATCACGTAAACGCTAAATATAAAAATAGAAATACAAAATTGATAAGCAAAGTTTTTTTTTTCTTCTAAAAATCGACAACTTACCATATTTCAAGTATGCACACAAACATAAACACGCGCAAACACGAGCTCGATCAGTATGAAAGAAGAAGAGAAAGAAAAAGTAAGGTAGCTATTAAGATTATGAGTCGTCGTCATCAAACATCAACTATTCAATTTTTTTCCGTTATGATTTGAATTGATGCAAAAGAACATATACTAAAGAATAGACTGACTCATATTATTCATAAACTTAATCCATCGATTGATGCCAATCGATTGTCAAAAATGATGACAAGTACTCTTCACTATTCATGTATATATAAAAGATTCGCCTTAGTAA
>CAJNOL010003973.1:0-18282 GCA_905250125.1 Rotaria sordida | reverse complement strand
AAATATCTATATATGTATATGTTAATAGATTTTATGGAATTTGATGTCTCAAATATAAATATTGATAAAGAACATTTTTTATCAGCCATATCGATTTATTTATATAAACCACATGTTGTTAATAAACGTGTAACAACTGTTCGATTTGCTTTGGCACTTGATCGTAATGATCGTAAATATTCAATAGGAAAAACTATTGTTGATAAACGAACATTAATATCAAAAAATCCAAGAATTTATCATGATCAAGATGAATATATTCTATCGAATGAAATGTCAATTGAATTTCGACCTATAATATTGAATTCAATAAATAATAATAATAAATCATGTAGTGTTCAAGTATTTGCATATCGTTTTGAATTATTAATTAATGAAAATAAAATTCGATTGATTATAATTGATAATAATAAAATAGAAAAAGAAATTTTATGGTTAAAAAATAATCTCATACCAAAATTTATTAAATGGTGTCAAACAAATATTGAAAATAGTACAGAAAATACAACATTAAAATTAATATCAATTGAAAAATATCAACATGAATATGAACGATTAAAAAATAAATATGGAAAATATTTAACAACAAATTGGTGTGAAAGTACTGATCCTCAAAAACATGTTTTTGAAGATTTAGGTAGGAAATACATTTATTCGTTAACAATTTCTATGTTGATAAGAGTTCGGTGATAACTGCAGAACTATTGGCTTCATAATGTCACTCTATGAGAATAATTATTATAAACAAAACAAAACTCAATAAAGATTTTAGAAAAAAAAAAAAAAACCTTATTCTTTTGTTATAGTATAAAGTCTATGTTCTCTTAT
This sequence comes from Rotaria sordida, assembly GCA_905250125.1. Lineage (NCBI taxonomy): Eukaryota > Metazoa > Rotifera > Eurotatoria > Philodinida > Philodinidae > Rotaria > Rotaria sordida. Next base: position 17,454 of record CAJNOL010003973.1, on the reverse strand, counting down.
TATTAATATAGTATTTGATATACGTACAGGTATATAAGCAAAATATTTACAAATATAATAAGCTGTTAGGACAATCTCAGCGGGACTAAAATTTTAAACACGATGGAACTACTGCTATTGTAAAAAAAGAAACCCATTAACATATATTTCATTTTATGAATTACCACCCACTACGTGTTGCCTGTTTATAAAAAAAAAGATGTGAATCACAATATATTTGAAACAGTATGAAAGAAGGACGAAGAACAGCTATCCTAAATTCAGCTGTATTTCATACGAATGCTGCTTTAAAGTAGTCTGACGGATAGAGGCTAATGGAGAATAGAAATTCTGAAGGATTTCATGAAATCTGCTGATTCTTCCTATTGGAAATATGTTTTCAAAAAATTGTTCTTTTAAATTGATGGACACTTTCTATCAGAACAGTGTATATATAATGTTTTTTCGTTACCAATTCATATTGGACTTCAATGTTCTGGAGTGCTACTAGGTTAAATATATTTGAAATTTGAGTTATTCTTTTTATCATAAGACTGGATAAAAATATATTACAATATAAAAAATTGCCTTATTCACTATAATCTATTATCAATATTGATAAATTAATAAAATACTTTTAAACTCAATAGATCATGTATCTCTCTCGTAGAAACATTGACTTATTAATGAAATAGAATGAAGAGAGTAAGCGTAGCATCTAAGCACCAAACTTTACCACAAAGTACTCATGTATAGTTTTGAAAAATAAGATGGAAATTTAAGTGACAGCTAGGATGAGACTAACAGTGAATTTTTGCGAAGTCTACAAGAAATTGCACTTGTGCTGTTTTACTTCACGATTTTTCAATCGATTATGACTTTCATAAATTTCATTTTCCTTTAAGGGTAGATGTGGGTGGAAGAGAGACTTCGCCCTCGCCCATACGGAGTTGTGCTAACAGCTTTTTCATTATAGTGAAGCTATTTTTCGAAATAATGAAGATTCATTTTAAAATAATAGATGAATTTTATAAAACTTGGCTGAATGGCGAGAAATAGGCTTCTGCAGACCGCGAAAAGCCAACCCGAGAATTTCGACCAAAGTTTCGAAAGCTCTTGGTCTAACTTCATAAACATTCGCTATTAATAAGATTGTATGAGTATCCTTTCTAAATTCCAATAACTACGGATTCCAAATCTGTACTTCTCTTATTGAATAGAATTTAAATCATTCTACAACAAGATTTTTTTTTTCTAGGTATTGCAAGTTATTTATTAACTTATTGGCGTCAATATTCTTCATCATTTCAAAAGCCTATTAAATTTATTGATTTAGGTTGTGGTAATGGTCTTTTAACATTTTTACTTGTATCTGAAGGTTATTCAGGACTTGGTATTGATATGCGTCATCGTCGTTCATGGTCTCTATTTGGTTCATCACTTTATCTTGAATTATTAATTGATCCTCATTCTTCGACTTTACATAATTTAATTATATCAAATCAATATAATCTTCTTATTGGTAATCATTCTGATGAATTAACACCATGGTTACCTGTTTTAGCTAGTCAATGTTTTTGTGATGTTTTTCTATTACCTTGTTGTTTCTTTGATTTTAGTGGAAAAAAATTTATTACAAATAATCATAATAATACAACACAATATGAACAATATTTAAATTATATAGAAAAAATTGCTAATATACTTGATTTTAATATACGAAAAGATAAATTACGTATTCCATCAACGAAAAATATTTGTTTTATATTACATGGAAAGAAACTTGAAGATCGGTAAAATTTAGAATAAGAATGAATTTTATAATATAATTTTTCTTTTAATTTTATTTTCAGTTCAAATGATTCAATTTATACTCGTTTATTTAATCATTTTGGTATTGATATTAATCATGAACATGCTGATCCTCAAATATCAAATCATCGTTCATCATTAATAAAATCAAAACCAGAATTTTATTCAATAAAATTTTCTATTATTCATTTTCTTTTTGAATATATTCTAAATCATAATAAATCATTAACTTTATCAACAGCATATGATATTCTACCAAATGAATTTTGTGAACAATTAAAATCTGAACATGGTGGTTTAAAATCAGTTATTTTATCTTATCGTCATGCACTTAATTTTGATCCAAAAACAAAATTAATAACATTAGCTAATCCACAATTAAATTCAATAATATTAAAACAAAAACAATCATCCAAACAATGTTTTAAAACTAAACCATGTTTTTTCTATGCATTTCATCCTAATTCTTGTCCATTAACAGATGAACAGTGTGCTTTTTCCCATATTATAAAAAAATAAAACATTATAAGAAACCTTGAAAGAATCATAAACTTCTCTATTGTGAATAATCAATCAATGCTCTCCACCTACGACAGGTATGCCATGAAGTTCTTAGTCATCATACAGTACATATTTACCTTCTTTTTGTGTCATTCATTCATCAATAGACGACGAAAGAGAATAAAGTAAAACGTATTTCACATTTTCTCTTGCATTTTATTTAAAAAAACATGAATGCAAATCATACTAGTGGAGAAAAACGAGTGGTATCGTTCTTCATTTGGGTATGTTGAACTAAATAGAATATTTATTTATTTTTTTCTTGTCTGTAATTAGGATCCTGAGTTAGAACGTAAAATTGATTGTGAAGTAAAAATGATTGATGGAATTAGTAAATTACTTAATGTAGTGACAACAGCTGAACAAACAATAGAATGTAATAAAGCTCTTGTTCTTTCACAACAACGAATGTTAGCTTTTATGAGTGAAATACGACGAAAACAACAGAATTTACTTAAACGTGATGATACAAAGTATTGAATATTATTACATAGAATATATATCTGTATATAATTCATTTTCTAAATGTCATGTTCTTTCTTTTTTCAAGCCTTGAACCAACAAAAGCGACAGTTATTTTATCTGATATTCGTTTACCATTAGTATGGATTAAGATGAAAAAAGCAAAATCAGGTTAGATCTTAAATTTAATTGATCATGTTTTAATCGAATTTCTTATCATTTAGAACAAAAACAATTTGCTGTTTTTTGTTTGGCACGTATTGGATGTGAAATAATTGATACACAAATGAAATTTATTGATAAACAATCAACTGATATACTTTTTACAGACAAATTAACATTGTAAATTTTCTTATTCATAATAATAAATTATAAGATATTTGATGATATATAATTCTTTTTTTTTTTAGTGAAAATGTTCCACATAATTTTCAATTAGATCTCGAAATCTATGCATTAAATAAAAGTCTTGCTTTATCAACAGCAGCAAAAGATTTTGCTGAACGATATAGTTTTTTTTCAAATCATGGATCACCAAGATCAAGAAGAAAAGTTCCACCAAGTGAAACGACTCATGTAACTTGATTGTCAATATTAAATCGTGAAAATTCTTTTTTGTTTTTTCAGCAAAAAACATCTAATCAACCACAATCAAAATTTGTTCTAATTGCTCGAGCTACGTATACCAAAGAATCCGCTCATAAAATGGCGAAAGTTCGTAATTTAACAATGGAACGTACACAAGAAAATCCTTTAATGCAATTACCAATTGAAAATACATTTCTTTCACGTTTTCTTATTCAACCATTATGTTATACACGATCAGCAACATTTGCTGGTATTGTTGAAGTTAATCATGTTCCATATTCATGTATATTAAATGGAGGATTTTTACATGGTGAAGAAATAATGCGTAGCGATTATTCACAACAACGTACTTTTTCTATACCGATTACATCAGTAGGATAAGAAAAAAAAAAGAAATTTTTCATTTGTGTTATTTTATTTTTTTTTGTATTAAATTAGGATACTATAATTTTATCACATAATGATCATTTATCATTTTCAATTTATAATCGAAATCTTGATCAAGAAGAATTTTTTGTTCAAGATTTATTTATATTAAATATTTGGATACGAGCACTACAACAACATATTGTGGATATTCGTATGAATTATTCTCTTCTATGTTTTATTTTTATATGTTCATATCTGATATAGGTACTTGGGAACGAACTGTCGAACATTTACCATCTATACGACGATATTCTTATCAACCGTTAACAACATCAAATAGTTCGATAAATTTAACAAAAAAACCAATATTAAAAACAAAAGCTCGATCACTTGGTATGTTTAAAATGAAGAAAATAAAATAAATTTATTATTATTTTTTTTTTTAGATAATATCTATCAAAAGAGTATTACTTCTGAATTTATTGTAACTAATACATTGAATAGTTCAAAAAATATTAGTTATATTAGTGGTTATCATACTATTGATGATGATGATGATGATGATGATGATAATAATAATGATGAATCAGTATTACATACACGATTGTAACTGTTGTTTTATGTATCTCAAGATACGTTGGTCATATAACTTCAAGTTTTTTATATTTGATAAATAAATCTGTAAGAGAAAGACGTATTAGTAGATTCTATTGAATAAGAATATCAAAAAATATATCCATCATCTCGAATCAATTCTCATCTCCGATTGAACTATATGAATGTTCATAAACAATTTCTAATTGAATAACGTTATGGCATAATGACAAAATATATTCAGTGGTTCATTCTCTCTCTCAAAGGAAGAGATACTGTATCGGATTTTAAAAAGCCTTGTGCAAAAAATAAAATAAAATTAACAAAGTCGAAGACAAACAAATTGAGAAAGGTTTTTAATATTTACCAAATAGAAACAAATTCTTTTATCTTTTCATATTCATTCACTACGCGAGAGTAAAACGATGGATGTGAAATACTTGAGACACAATAGACTTCCTTCGACCATTTGATACTGAGACAACATAGACAATTGCAAGAAAAAAAGAAAGAAAAGAATACAAAAAACATTTTTTATAACTTGTACGTGACTGTATTACATATAAACGATAAATAAAACAGTTAATTTAAATCTTGTATTTAAAAAAACAAAAGTATGAGAATTTTCGATTATATCATAGTGATTTAAAAATATTGAATCGTAATCGATGTAGTACCATTGATTAGAGAATTACTCAAGAATGATTAATTACGTAATATCTAAGCATAAATTTAAAACTTTTATAATTTAATGTAGCAACGTTTATTGACAAATAATAGATCATTATATAAATAATTATCTTCATCGTTTTTGAAACATTTACAAGATGTATTCTTTTTTGTAATGGTTAATTACTTCTATTATACAAACAGATCCGTAACTTATTTTTTGTAACTTGATATTCTTTGCTTCTTACAATTAAAATCACTCATTTACATAATACTTAATTCGAGTTCGAAAATAAGTCAAATTTCATAGACACCATCGTTGCTACAGCCAAAGATAATAGGGGAACTGCCTTGTCTAGATTACAAGAGAAGCATTTGTATTACCGTATATGAACTACAGCTCTTTGAAGGACGTTACGTGTCTCCATGCTACGACCCCGGCATACAAAAATAGGTTATGTGGCTAAAAGCACTTCTGCACAAGTATAAGTGTAAGGTCACACTTTTAAATTATTGAAGATCTCATTGAAAGCTTTTAAGCATTCATTATCACACTAAAAGCGATGTTGAAGAAATAATTATAGTTCAGATAAAAATTTTGACTACTTTTTGAGTTCAATGTTGGTTCGATTTTTTTTTTCATTTATTTCCGTAGTGAAATAATACTCGCGGAGCGTCATTTATATTCGAACTCGGAATTAGGGAGCTCATGAAAGCTTAGGAGTATTAGTGGAATATGAAATAGTTTGTTATTATTTTATTACTTATGACTAATATTGGATAATTTAAAAAAAAAACATTACTCATTTCTAGAAATTAGTAATACAAATTTATTACTAATAAAAAGAAACTAGTACTGACAAGTGACAAGTTATCAATGTAATAAAGTACTAATAAAAAAAGAAACACAAACATGGGAAACTATTGTAATGCAAATGATATTCATCAATAAGCTCTTCGTAGCTTACCAGATATTCTAAGGAATTTTGCTATCCACTCTCCTGACATTTCTCTTATCAATAATGCATAAATATTGGATTGCAGTTTTCAAAAAATTCATGCTAGATTAAATAGACCTTTTAAATAATAACTCATCTGTTATTAATCAAAGAAAAACTTAGAAAATTATCCAAAATATACAAATGATGCACAAATATTGTTTGATTTACAGAAAATCTAAGTCAAGAAAAAAAAAAAGAGAAAAATTTATGTCCATTAAAATTCAAATTGATAATTTTTTACAAAATAAATTTTGTTGAATTAGAAATATTATTATCTGTTTAAGAACAGTCATAGGAAAAAGAAAAATTAGTTTTCTCTTTGTTTGTGCTACCTATATTCATATACATTTTGTTCATGAAAAAAAAAGAACAGAAAAAAAAATTATTTAGTTTGGTTTCATTGCTGAAAGACTTATTAATTGAACTATGATAATAAAAAAAAAAAAAACTTCTCGAATGTTATTGATTTTCATCTGATGCTGGTTGAATAAGATCATTCAATGCTTGTTCATATTTAATTAATTGTGCAGCTGGACCTTTAGCATATTTATGCATTAAATCTCGATGTATTAGTTCTTGTTGTTCATTTGATGATAAAGCACGTAAACATTGTGCAGCTACTTTTGTTACACCATATGCTATTTCAGCTGGATCATAACCAGTTGAACGAGCTAAACGACGAGGCCATGTACTAATAAAAAAAAAGAATCGTTAAATATAATATAAAAATGAAAATATAATTAAAAAAGAAAAACTTTACACTTTATATTGTTTTAAATGTCGTACAAGTGCATATGAACAAGCAGCTATATATGATGATTTATGTGCAATAAATGTATGAGGATCAATTAATAAAAGTTGTAAAATAAAAAATAAAAGACGAAGATCATCATTTGATTTATCCATTGGTGATATTTCACAATATCGATAAACAAAATCTAATACAGTTAAACCAATATCAAATGAAAGTGATTGAAGTACAATAATTTCAAGTGATTTTATATCACGTGCTTCTAATGATTCACGATTAGCAATCAATGAACTAATACTTGGCCACTAGAAAACAAAGTTATAATTAAAAAACAAAAATATTTAATGTAATAATTTGTATTCGAATCAATTCTGATCATGATACGAAGCACTATAGAGTAGTCGATCGCCAGTTTTTTTTACTTTCTCAACATATAACTCGAAATCAATATATTGTATTGCCATGATCTAAAGATTAGAGACTCCTGCGATTTTTGTTCAAACATTGTTACAAAGTTCTTTCTGTCTATATCTGTTACATAGTATTGGCACGATAATCAAACACTGCGAGAGAGCCAACTCGGTCTTTGGAAGAGTGCCGTCCTCACGCTGGATAAAACGATGCTATACTACCAATTTACTTCTCGACACTTTGATACGAAATCCTGTTTGTTCTTCATTCGCTCCACAGTGCGAAGATGTTGAAGAGAGAACTCACAAAGAAACATTCCACAGCTGTCCATATCTTTCTAAGCTGATATTTTCTTCATAAGTAGCTCTTTGTGAGCTATGAAAAGTCTCTAACAAGTTTGTCCGCATGAGTGTTCATTGCCAAGTTTTGAATTATTCGAATATTTTTTATGCACATTTTGGTGGCTATTAAAAGGTAGGAGACTGTTAGTCTTTTTGAGGATGTAACTGTGTTCTTGTCTTCATTCACAGCCACACTTACCTACGGAACTGTGATAGTGCTCATCAAAAATCATAAATTTATTATTCAATCTCTACAACAAAAGGAAGAATAGTCACCTTTCGACTACCTTGCAGTATAAAGTGCTGCCTGGCAGCAGTTTCATTAGTTCGGTATCTTCCCTAGAACTATTACTAGCTGTAGTTCTTGATATACATTGACTAATGGTAAGCGCCGATGTATATCACCATGTAGTCAGCGTCCCATCGGACGCATAATCCGAGATGAATAGCTGTTAATGTGCAAAATATAAAAGTCCGAAATTCTCTAGACTAAAGTATTGTCTATTTTATCTTTGATTAAAAGGAAATGTTTCATATTGTTATTTTGCTGAAAAACAAAACAAGGAAATAAACTTTCGAAATCTTGTTAGATTTTTATTTTTTTTTAATTTAAAACATACTTCAACTTCTTCGAATTTGCCAGCAATAAGTAAACAAGTAAGTAATAAATGAGGATTTCCATCTGAATAACATTCACGTGGTAATTGACCAGTTAAAATGGCACGATCAAATAAATTAACTGTAAGAAAAAGTGTATTAAGTACAAGTCTTGAACGAAGATGTAAACGAATAAGTTCAGATATTTGTGAACAACGTTGAGAACTATATAAATAATCAAGTAATACTTGAAAACGACGTTGGTAAATAACATTACCAAATTTTGCTGATTCTATTTATTAAAAAGAAAAACTATAAAGAACCTCGTCAAATTTGGTCATCTATCTTGAACTAAGATACCATATATTTGATTTCGTAGAACAATTTGGGACGCATCGAATGGTATATAAGAAATCGAATTTTTTTCAAATTTTCATGTTCTATGGATCCATATACTGGTTATAATCAATAGTTTTCATTGTTGCGTTCTCCATACTTAAAAATAGTCCCTTTTACTATATGATATTTAAGTTTGTTCAATTCTATGCTACAGAACAAATAGATATTAACGTAAAACTTTCTCAAAAATGGTACACGATCGAGCTCTATATGTTTTATACATAACATCTTCCAGAACAACAGTGACTCATCATTATCAACTTGCAAGATTTTCCCCTTGAATAGCCTAATTTTTCTATATGAAGGGACCGGTATATTGATATTTTAACAATACTCAACGGTTCTATTAAAAATTTTTATACAACAATAACCGTCACAGTATCCCCGATGAACTAATATAAATAATCCATTCAAAAACGAAATCATTTTTGGCCTTCAGACCCCTAGAGGTAGAGTCCTGAAATCCAACCCGATCCGAAGTCAGATTCATTTTTCTTGACACAGCCTACCATGAAGCTATCGGTTAATATTATCTTTCAATACCTTAGAATAGTTCCAACAATTCTGAAATGATTACATAACTTATTGTTCTTCTATAAAACAGGGATTAATCAATTCGAGTAGACAAATAAAATGTCAAGTTCTACATGATGTTGCCTCAAATAACACTAAGAAATCACAACATCGTTTTCCATTAAAGTTTTCAACTTTTAGCAATAACATCGAATGCAATAGTTATCGGATAAGTGTTATGCCCTTATGCACATACCATGGAACGAACATAAAAAAATCGTTTTCATTCTTATTTTTACTCTCACACATTTTTGTCAATACGACACGGCAATCATGATGCGAACTATCACTTCTAAAGAACCATAACAACTAACATCTTATAATCGCATGATACGATGTTCGAGTACGTAGTAAGTTTTCCAGGCCGGGTTCTAAAAGTTGAACCTGTACAGGATTCTACCTGGAGGGAGGTACGAAGATATAAAAAAAAATTATTTTTGAAATGAATATGAGATATTTAACGATTCTTGTAGAGTTTCATATAAAAATCAAACTCAGATACTTGAAATAAAAATTTGAAAAAGAAATAATAAAAACAACAGACATTCAGAACATCAAGATCTGAGAAAAACTTGATTTCTTATATACTATTTAAATGCGCTGCAAAGCCACACATATGATATCCTGATTCAGGATAGGTTACCAAAAGCAGCGACGCCCTTTTTTTTATTAATTTTACTTTTTTTTTGTTTAATAATTGGTAATACAGGCATAAGACTTTGTTCAAGTTGAAGTAAATATGGTATAAGTTCAGTTGGTCGTGTATTATTTCCATTATCAATACTTTCATCAGGTAATAATTGTCCTTGATTACATTGATCCATTGATGCTGGTTTAATACGTGTTCGATTAACTAATTGTTCATAATCAATATCAGCATCATCTGGACGTTCAGGTGTTGTATAATGATAAAAAATTTCTTTTTTTATTGAAGAAAAAGCTGCTGGTTGTGATGTATCATCATCATCTATAGGAGTTATTCGAATAAAAAATTGTGCACCATTATTTATTTTATATTGATCATTATTTAAACGTTTTGAACGAAGACGTGTACATGGTTGATTATCTCCATTTTCACTTTAATAAAAAAAAAAGAAACCAATTTTAAATAGAAAAATTTTTCTTTTTCTAACCTTAATGTATCTTCAGTATGATCAACAAATGGTTGGACTTTAACGTTTGGTTTAGGTTTCATTTGAATATTCATAATCAGTGACATTTGTCGAGTAACCATTCTTGTATTTGAATGTTTAACAACTGTGTCTTCTTCTCCTTCCTCTTCTTCTTCAGATTGAGATTCATTTGTTTCGTCTTCTTCTTCTTCTTCTGATTCTAAATATTAAATCGAACAATTAGCATATAATACTTTGATAGAAATCTTTTTACGACACTTTAAATAGATCATTTTCAACTCATCGTGCACCTATATTGAATGAGTGCAAGAGGGAGTAAAGACTTCATTATGTTTATTTCTAATGTAAAACAAAAAAACTTCTACCCTATAGAGACTTTACAATTTACTGCAATTTCAATATTTATTAATTCAAAAAATATTAAAGATTATACAAATTACCATTGTTACTACTTTCATTTTTGTTTCGTTTAAAATATGTTGTAGATCGAGTTTGAATACCACTACTACGATCATCATCATCATCGGATTCTAACAAAAAAAAAAAAAGAACAGTTCTTTTTGAAAATTTCATAATTAATACTATTTTACCATCAGAAGTAAAGAATGGTGAGCGATTTTCTGTTTCACTATCATTTTCTTCATGATCTGTTATTGATTGAATAGAAACTTTTCGTTGACGTTTACGTAATGGTTGATTTGATAGAGAATTTTGACTATTTGAATTAGGACTAGCATTATATACAGAAAGAGGCCGTCGTCGTCGTAATTTCATCATTTATATTTGACAATTAATCGTCAATAATAAGCAAAACGAATGATTATAACGTTCTAATTTTCGAAAGGGAAAAGAAAGACTGATATATCGATTGGTTTATCAATTAAACTAATATATTTGATTCCTCGCATCATACATGTGGCGCTAACTATACATATGAAATGATTCGTTATATTTTATTATGAATGAAGTTACAATGAGTAATGTACAAGAACTAAGAAATCACTAGATGGTACATGACCTAAATCATTATGGTACGAAGCATTTTTCGACACACTATTTTTGTGTTGCGATGATCTAAAGATCAGAAAGTCATACGGCTACGATTGAAATGAAGTTTCATCTTCCAATATGAACTTTCTTTTTTCGTAAATTTGATATGACATTTCGTTCGTTTACAAATGATTCCTCAAAATGATGAATTTGAAACGAGAATCTTGTTTTATTTCGAGATAATAAAACGGTGGACAAGAGATAATTAAATGAATTTAAAAAATTTCAGCGACGGAATATTGCTGCCATTAGAAGAAATTAGTTTCTTGTTTGATAAAACTGTTTTCGATTGATTATGGTCAATAATTTTACCATCAATTATTAATGATAATGGATTAATATCAAATAAACTTTGAATATCGCTTAATTGAATAAGTACAATATGTTCGTATGTTTTCATACCAAGTGTTTTTCACATATATTCAAGACAGCCAGAGAAAAGAAACAATTATGAGACGATTCGTGAGGGGACTGACGAACTGAGGCACTGGGTAAAAATTTTTTTTCTTTGATTTTTTTTGCTCATTCAATACATCAATATCTAAAACTACAAATCCTAAAACTTTGGCTTCTAACATCTTTCCTTCAGAAAGTTAGTCCATACTGACTTTTAGCACTATCATACATTTTTTTGAAAAAACAAGAAAATATACCCTATAAGAGATGTGCTAGCTTGCATTTCAACAGATTATGAGAATTTTTCATGGTGTATATACCAGAAGATAGAGGATTAAAAATTGAATAAAATAAGCTATATTGATATAATTTAATATCTAGTGATTCAAGTTTTGTAAAGGCAACATGAGTCAAAGAGGTCATTTTGATCAGCCCAAATAAAACAATATATCTACAAATAAAATATATATTTCATATTGAGATTCTAATTGCATTTATTAGATATTTTGCAGCTATTCGGTTTTATATGTTTACAATATACTACAGGTATTCATATCTTAAAGTTTCTTCTGCTCCAATAGAACTACAAATCTACTACTAGTAATATACTAATAATGACCTGTAAAACAACTAGTTAGCTTTCAGATCGATTAATTCTTTGATAGACAATATAAGCTAAAATATATACATTTTTTAGACTTCTAAATCGATTGTTTGGTTCTAAAAGTAATGTATAAATAGTTTCCAATTTTAGAGTCTTTATCGAGAAACGTTGATAATTCTCGAGGGAATCTCTCCAGATTGGAAATCGTTTCTGGATCAAGACTAGTTATGTAATGAGTGTTGGTGAGCTTTGAAAAAATTTACCATAATTTGAGTTGTTAGGTGTTCGTCCTTATGAAATAAAATTTCTACTAAGTTTTTCAACGAAATTTCCTAGTCGTCTGCAGATCATGTTAAAAACTGACTTTTCAGTTTGGCTCGAAACTTTGCACAAAGAATGTTTTTAGTGTGACTGGTTTATTCTGAATGTTTCACTTTTTTTCGTTGTTTCTAACACAAGCTACAAATACAAGCGCAAAGTTTACTTTATCTCATATGACAGAATTTTAAATATGCATATTTTATTACAGAAACAACGAAAAGTTGAAATTTTCAGAATGAACTAGTCACATTAAAAGCATCATATTTGCAAATTTTCAAGTCAAAAGTCTACTTTCGGCATGATCTGTGTAAGACTATCGGAGTTGTGTTGAAAAATTCAATAAAAAATCTTTTTTTTTTGTTAGAAATCTCACGAGTAAAAAGGGTAAGATAAGCACAGATAATCAGTCCGAAATACGAAGTATAATTACATGTGATAGCAAATTATTAGCTACGATAGCTGTAGAAATTTCTCCTGATCCTTCTTCTTCTATCTACTACGTTCCAAACGGGAAGGAGACGGAGTCGGGAGCATCACCTCTCCCTTTCCTCTAATCTTGAGAAATTTTCGTTTTTCTTCCGCAAGGCTCTAGCATTTTATTCATTATACTAAGATGTAAGAAAAACAATAAAGAATTTAATAAAATATAATTCTCAATGTTTTCTTCTATCTTTCCATTATTTAGACGAAATAATTTTCAATCGTACCTTTTAAAAATCAAATTTTATCACTTGTTATCAATATTATTAGAAATATAGAAAGATATTTAACAGAAAAAATTATTTTTAATATAGTTCCATGTATCTTTACTACGTTCAGTAACCTAGGATATTTTCATCGTGATCCATCTTCAATCTTTTTTCCGCGATTATCATTTGATATTTTCTCTCCAATTATTGTTTCTTCGAATCTGTTAGAATTACATGTTGATGTGAATAGGCCTATTGCATTTTACTGAGAGAAAAAAAAAATGAGGAAGATATTGTCAAACACATATGAGTATATTCATTTTCAGATACTAAATTTGAATAAAGTAGTTTTGGAAAGTTAAAGTGCACATAAAAGAATGAAAACTTCGATTTTCCTGTTAATAGTGGAAATTCAACTTTTTCTCATACTGTTTGTAGCTTCATAGAGCATTGTATAACTGATTTGACCCATTTCTCACTTCTATAATGCTTGAGGTCTTCAACATTGTATTTGACATATAGTAATGCATACATTTATTTATTTATAAAAATTACAAAAAAAACAAAAAAGATATAAATATTCATTGTAATGCATAAGTACAAAACAAAATTATAGAAAAAATTTTTTTTTCGAGTTTAACCGACTGAATGATCTAAATAAAAGATAATAATTTCAATCAAAAAAAGATTTACTTATATTAAATACCTTATTGATATGAGTTGAAATAAAAAAAAATAAATAATTACAATTACAAAACTAGTTACTTCGATGTAATTCAATCGTAAAAACTGATCTAAAATGAAGAAATAAGTATAATTTAAATAAAAAAGAAAGCTATTTCTAAATTAAATTGTTACGTATTATTTTAATCGTAAATAAATAACTCTATTAGCGTTGATTTTACTTTAATGAAAATAAAAGAGTAATTCACTTCATGATACTATAACTAAAATGATGCTAACAGATTAAATAATTTTGTTTTAAAATTAAAATAAAAGAAATATAGTTCCATTCAATTCCTTTCATTTTATATTTGTTCTAAATATATGATCCTTTTAGATTAATTTTAATCAACTGAACTAAATTATAATATTTATAATAAATGGAATTAGTTTTATTTCACATCATTTAAACTAGATTTATAAAAAAAACTATATCATTAATTTGAGTCAAAATAAATCAAAAAAAATCCAGCATAATAATTGACAAACTACAAAATCAATTAATTAAGTTTGATAAGATTATTTAATGTCTAAAACATAGAACTGAATTAATTTAGTATTATAAATGAATATAAAAGCATTTTTACCTCTATTTGGAAAAATAATACAATATACATTCTTCTTAAACCAATTAAAACCTAAAATCAATTGATAACGGGTCATCCTTCTTCTTCATATAGTCTATTGTCACCAGGATTGGATTATGAGTCCTCTACGTTGGAGAGTTGTAGATCGAAAGTGCTATACAAAAAAATCTTTTTTTTAATTCGAAACAACGTGGTATTTAAATTAGACTGTTTTCATTCTATTGAATATTTATTTAAAATACATAAAACCATGATTATAGAGATTAATAGTATTAGAAAAACTAAAAAGTATCATCTTACAAAATCTTACAGGATCTTATAAGATTCGAATCCTCAGATTTTGCAAGAATCTTGTAGTAAGAATCGTGTAAGATTTACACTAGCATCTTACAGTAAGAAGTATACTAAATCTTAAAATAAGATATTTGTACGGTTTCGTAAGACCATACAGTATGAATTTTACGACATCCAATTGTCGGTAAGAACTTGTACGATCTTCGTCAGATTTTTCCACTTGGGTAGATGAAAAGGTGATATTCTGCATCAGCTCTATGGGCTCTATCGTATGATGTATGATTGAAGATAATCTTTTTTTTTGCTTCTCTTTTGCGTTTGATGCACCTTATATTCTATTGTTATTTAATTTTCGACTAAGTTGATTGCTGAAAAGGAAGAATTGAAAATAACAGATTGAATTTGTTTTCTTCATCAAGAGAATAGGTCGATCTGTTTTCAATCGATTTATTAAATCATGGAAAGTAAATAATTTATATTTATTCTGAAATATGAATGGTAAAAAAAACATTTTATTTATTTCAAATTTAAACTACTGATAATTTAATTTATTATTAAATTAAACGAAAAGTAAATATTAATTGAGACTCCTAGTTAGTAGTCAACGCTGAAATTTTCAAGACGATAAACAATGCTCTATAAAAGTTAAGATTTCTATAATGAGTGATAAGAAGATATGTAAGAAAAGATTATTCATGCAAAAGTAGGTTCAACAGAAAGTATTTGAATTTGTACTGTAAGATCAGCAATTTTGGAAGCGCTGAGATATGATGACGAGTCGAGATTATCGTCATTTTGTATTGATTTTTGATGAAAATTGGCTCAATAGAATAGATTGCTGATTATTTTGACATAGGTCAAACGAGAACCATGATTGTGTATAAAAAAAAATGTTAGTTTCAAAGTACATAAAACAAACTGCACAAAGATTTTTTTGACCTGAGTGAATAAATAACTATCACATGCTATTGTGTGTTTTTCGTTTTACAATGTGCATGGCCATTTTTTATCTCGTTCTTTCATTTTATTTATCTATATATAGCGCAGAGCCAACAGTGTAAACACCATACATGATTGACTAGTAGATTATTAGCTCACAACATCGGACGTCCTTTTAAAATATACGCATGCGCAATAAACAACAACAGCGAGCAAAAAATATTTGAAATTATTTTAATTCTAAAAAAAGAAGACATTTAAAAAAGTGAATTGCTATGTGACATTTTGAGAAAAAATTATGCAGAATTACTCTGTTTGTGTTAGATAGATTCTAGAGAAACTCAGTTGTTTGTCATAAATCAAAATTATCAAGAATTGAATGGATGATGCTGAGTTTATGAGGAAAAAGATTCGTTGTCCACGATTATCATAGATATTCAGTGTTGTTCTTAGAGATTCAAACAGAGTTTGTTTACGGTGCACATCATTTATTAGAATAAAAAGATTATGAAGAGATATAAGTAAACGAACAGAGAAAATAGTTTGACATATGGCAAGACAAAGCTTAACTAAATATGAAAAAAAAAACTAACTATTGAATGAACTTTGTTGATGTTGATAAATATTGATAGAAACGTTCTATTTTTATCGTGGATTTGTATTGTTGGAATAGATCCTACAAAGAAAAAAATATTGGATTGATTCAATACCAGATAATTCTGAAAACGATGTTGTCAAAGAGAGACATGTTTATAATGAAATAAATATCAGAACATTGTCTCAACGAATTATTATCAAAGTGTAGTTTTCATACAAGGTGCTTGATTTATTTTTTTTCAAGATTGCATTCAAATGTTCTTTTCACTTTGAGAAATTGGTAACAATATCATCATTTACGTTCCTATAAAACATGAATAGCGCCAAGCAAGATCTCATACAGATATCTCCTTACTTTTTCAGTATAACTATGTTTCTAATGCTGCCAATGAACAACTATAGCAAAAAAAGAGAATGCCCAAAAGCTTTCATTCTCCGATATTCATAATCTCGAGATAAGGCCTAAACTTTTCTTACTTCCTTGACACCTCATTGCTACTGGCTTCTATATCCACTAAGCTACTTTTCATCAATTCCATTCATAGCCCAGTCTTACTCTGACTATGCCAACCCTCATTCCACACCCCACCACGCCAGTACCTGATCACTCATACTTCCATTTATCTATACCACAGTTTCCACACGCAGAGAACATCTTCAGCCCTTTACTCACAAATACCTGTCAAAGGTATTTGCCGCACTAACAGAGCTTCATTCGACTATCTTATCCTCTTTCCAGACAACCCATGTCATGAATACTTTCATCAGAACTCAAACAACAAATGACTGCGACACGGACAAACACTCTATTCCTCTCTTTGGTTTCCATCAAACTGGTTCAACGATATTCGATCTATGAGTAAAGATCATTTGTCAAATGAATACTATTCATTAATATTCTATTCATCTCTTCGATTCACTTCGACATGGTAAAATGAAGTTGGATCTATGTGTAAAGATCATATGTCAAATGAATACTATTCAACAACATTCTATTCATCTCTTTCATTGACT
>CAJNOL010003972.1:6643-18282 GCA_905250125.1 Rotaria sordida | reverse complement strand
TATTAAGTTCTTTGGTATTTCAGGAAGACGTTTTGCTATACAGTGGTCTTTGATTCTAAGAAAAATAGTTTATATAACAAATGCTGAGAATATATTTAAATTTATGAAAATTAATTAATCGTAATTCTTCTGTGCTTTGTACATTGACAAAAAAAATGAATTTGTTTTCAATTCACATAATATTTAAATGCTATATGTATTGATTTTAAGTTCTAAATCCTTTATTTCAGCAATAATAAAACTTGTTAATGTTGTTCGTCTATGACTAAAATCTAAAAATCAAGTTTAAAAGTATAAGCCGATACTTTGTGAGAAGGTTTTCGCAAAATATCTTGTATATATTAGATAAATCTTGGATTTCTAAAACGTTATTTAGGAGATTTATACTGCAGTCCGATCAACTTAAACATCTACTCGTATGTTAACGTGAAATTATCCGGACAAGCGTAAGAAATAAACATCGTCATCACTATTAGTGTCACTTACATTCATACTAACATCCTTGTGATTAATCATTTTAATTATAGAAACATGAGGTTAAGCTATTAAAACAAAGCAATTCTTTTCAGTTTTAGACCAAGATTTTTTTTTTGATTCTTCGCTTGTTCCTTTGAATATTGATGTTGGCATCAGTAGTAAAACGATTGCGAAAACAAAAAGAATTATAACAAACATTTTAACTGGTACTGAGGCCACTTGATAAGTTTGAGTTAGTAACAACAGAAATAATCTATTAGGTTATCGTGGTAACTTTAGACACCCACTACTATTGTAGGTACATTCTGCTTATTACAAAGTAGAATTTTTATAGTGTTATATATTGATTCAAATTTTACTTTTGGATCTCATATACTAATACTTAGACCACTTGATAAAGATTTGAGTTTAGAACATCAGAAATAATCTACTAGGTTATCGTGGTAACTTTACACACCCGCTCGAATACTGGGTACATGGTGTACTTTGTTTGTGTAGTTTTTTTTTGGCGTTAGTTGATTGGTCTATGTTGTGTGGAATGCGACTATGAGTGTTAGATTGTTGTCCTCTTGTTTTGCATACCCGTTGAGGCGAATGTCTTTTGAGATTTCCTTTGAATTGTTAGTGCAGATGAAATCTAACATGGCAAGCAGATCGATTCAGTTACCCAAATGCAAGAAGAGAAATCAAACGAACGAAACAAATAACAACTCAAACACCTAGAACTCTTTAAACAAATATGCTTACTCCATCAACAGCTGCAAGAGCCATAAACAAAAGCACACTAAAGAAATGCTTCTAATTCTCGAACGTGCTTTTGTAAAGATGCATATCATGTCATCAATAAACCTCAAACAATTGAAACGTTAAGTTTAATAACAGCAAACCTATCTTTATTCATCTCAGATAAATATCTCAATTACACAAAAAACAAATTCGTTCTCGGACAAACACCAGGAGAATAGAAATGAAGATTGGCAACTGACAAACGAAGTATACAGATACACCCGATGAAAATTGAAGGTAAAAAATCATGACGACAACTATGAATTGCCAGCTTTCCTGACAAAACCACCAATAACCACAACCCAGAGCTGCACGCGTGCTATTAGTCATACCTTCAATATTAAGCAACCAATCACGATGATTTCAGCACATACACCAGAGCCCCTTGAAACTCTAATATTAATTCAGATTCTATCAGTATATGACAATATATAAATGGAGGCGAATACGTGGGTCAATAATATTCGAAGCATCTTCGTCAGAATTCTCGATAAACAGCATCACCCGTTTCAAAAAAAAATGCAAACTGTTTCGCCCAAAAATTTTATACCACCTATCCGTACCAGAAGAGTTACAATTATTTTTTTAATCCCTTAATCATAAGCATATTTTCAGCGATTGATAGGCTTAAATTATGCACTTATCGAAATGCGTCTTGCTAGCTTTAGATTAATTTCCTGAAAATCAATTTACATATACATAGCCTACAGTGAGTTGCATTTCGGTATCAAAGTCCCTTCTATGTTAAACAAATTCATTGTAAGGATGATAGAAACAAAGATAAAGTCATAAGCTATTTCGCTGAAAAAAATCTTTATCTTGAAGCTTTCTTTTTTAGCTTCTTTTATCTACTTCCAATGGGTTTTTTCCCGTGATAAGAAGAAAAAAAACCCATTCAATGATTACTAACAAGATGGTGAATCTAAGACCCTAGGATAAAGCTTCGGCGAAAGTCATGATTGATATTTGTTACGAACCTAATTATGAGTATATCAAGTGATACCTTGGCTTAAATTTTTCGTGAATGAAAAAGACAGCACGTAAATGAACGAATCCAGAAAAAAGTTTCTTATAAAGCATCTTTACTATGATGAAAGAGCAATGAGAACACACCATCTCAAGAAATAAAAGAATGAAAATTCGGAAAATAGAGACAGTGTCAGTATGTCACGAACAGTAACTTCGACAATAAAGCAAATTCATTCTCAAAATAGATGCAAAGCATCGTATGTTCATCTGGAACTCAATTCAAAAATAGGATGCATACAATACCATCCACAGCAGAGTGTTGTGATATTCGGGTATATCTTTTAGTCCTGACACCAGTTTACAGTAAATAAATGCTAAATAATGATGAAGTGCAAGTCTGCGAGATGTAGTTCTAAATACGCGCAGGATAAAAAGCCTTTACTACTATCCCCCATAAAATTAAAATATTGAAGCGCGATGAAGCGATTATTGCAAATTACAAGAATACTGTTTTATTCAGTTCATATGGGAACTCAGTTTGTAGTCCTACTTCATTTAATTTTCTTTGATTGTTATAAGGAAACAGTTTATGTATTCTCATAAGAGGTTGACGGTATATGGTCGCCAATAGTGTACGAGAAACGCTAGCCACGGCCCATGATGAGTTCGAAACAAACTGAAGAACCAGACCGACATAGAAGAAAATATTGTTTTCAAGAAGCGATTCGCTTCCGAAGATACGTGCATACATGATCTACCATGTTCTGAAATAGCTTCTAAAAGTTTTCTAGAGGCATATAAGGTGTTTGTCAGCGCTTTTGTGTACAAAATTGAGTTACTTGTCAAAAACTAAGCCGCTAGGATACATAACACTATATTCTACATACAAATAACATGACGAAACCTTTTTTATTGGTGACCTTTATGTTAGAACACATTGGAATTACACTATAATAGAAAATAGGGTAGGCGGCACGAAGTTTGAAAGTCGAAACTCTGTGGAAAACCTACTACTCCGTATATTATAAACGTAACAAAGAGACATTAAGTCCTGCAGCTCAAATTTTCACTACATATATTTACATATGTATTAAAATAATGTTAGCAGGTCCAAGCAGTCAAACCTTTCCTATATTATTCTACAGAACATTGAAAAAGCTGAACTCTCTAGTCGTATAGTCAAATTTGAAATTTATATGATTCTTGGAAAGAAAATTACGCTAATATTGAGAATTGACGCACTAATTTGCGTTGAATCATATACATATGTATAAAACTTTTGAAAATAATTCCGGTCCTAATAACAATGCAAATCCTTCTTCGATAACTTGCTGCTTCGAACTTTCGAAACGCCACGAACACATAATGTCCAATTGAGTTGCAATTCTCAACAGATACTATGACATACGTAGTTTAATGATGATATTAGACCCAACTCGTAAAATATATCGTGAACTACTGAAGATGTTTCCCGGAAAGCAGGCTTTCCATTAGGCTTCTAGTTTCAGCATCTAAAATTTCATTCTTGGAAAAATAAAGATGTTAGAAATCAATGCATCAAACTGAATTGTGTGGTGTGAACCTTCTTAAACGGTTTTTCCAAAAATATATTTCAAGGAATAATCTATGACGAACTACTCTGGGCATGTTTCATCACTAAAATATTTCCTGTGAAGATATGTTTTTCCAAATTATATACTATCGATTCTGTGCATAACTAAATCGTTTTTACGCAAGAAAAACATATTTTCAGCGACCTACAAAAAAATCTACTTAAAATCTACGAGATTCTCTCAAGCTTTTGCTGTTGAAAAATTTCTTTCTTTCGTTTTTTCGAAAGCTTGTATCTTTTGCATGTGATTTCTTGGATGAGATGCGGTCATTTCTGAGTAAAACAGACAATTTTCAGCAACAAAGTTGTATAAACATCGGTTTATGTAAAAGCTCCGGATAGCGCAACTATACCAGACTATAATGGAACTAATTTTTGTTGCTAGTGATATTCATCGTATGCTCATTCAAAGTTGGTACCAGCTTTAGAAACGAAATACTATGACGTTGGAAATATTGCTTGTCATAAAAGAATGTACAATATCTTTCGTTTTTCTTCAAATATAGTAAAAAACGACTGGATGAAGCCTGTCAGCATAGTCAGAACCAGTTACTGTGTACTTTGTTTTTGTAAAATACTACCATTTTGAGTCCTTTATACTAGTATCTAGTGCAAGTTTATAAGGTTTACTGTACAATCGACATGCTGCATCCAGTATCAAGGTAAGTTGTTTGACTTACATCCGTATTCCAACAAGAAAATACTATAAATGACGAGCACTTAGCTCACTTTGAGGTTAAGTACACATATTCTTACGTTCAAATATGCATATCATATTTGCCACCATTTCCAATTTCGACGTTTTGTTTCAATAATAGCATGAAAGTTGAACTTCGTGAAGTCTGTGAATAGAGTTACAATTTCATAATACCGATGTGCCATTATCTTTATGTTCATATTACCGCCTATTAGTGTGGAAATAGAAACTGATCTTTTCGAGTTCTATTACAAATATGTCGCGAAAATCTTTCTAACGAATATAACGAAAGTGAAGGACGCATTATCGTAGGGTAATTGTTCTTATTATAACCTTTGTATCTTTAATCTGATTGGTTGTGGCTAAGGGCCACTACCCATTCACCGATTTATTTCTCAGTAACAATTTCAATATATATAGCTCGCGCCGACATACAACAATGTGATATTCGTATCACATGGAACCCTACTGCAATTGTTTGCAGCATGAATCAAGCAAGGAGACTTGAAGTCAAGTCACAACTCGTTCTGGTTCCCTGTATCACCACTGCCGGTGAATAATTTTTACACTTTTGTTTTTGATCCTATGTAAGATTAATTGTAACAGTGTATACAACTAAACTGTCCGATGAAACCCTTAAGCAATGTCGAAATCGTGATAACAGTATGCTTTCTAACTTAATCCCACATCATCACCTTCAAGATTGTCGATCAAAGAAAATCAAATGTATGCTAGTAGCGCTGAGTTTTCTGATATTCCTTCATTTTCTTTTTCTTTCTATTGGTGTATATTACATTATCATTATTTTCTATGCTTCGATGTTTATTTCTAATGCAAGCTGTCATGATGAATGTTCATACCTCAAACAATAACATGAAATGAGTTACTGAATTAGTTTTGTATTCCTTTCAATACTATTTTATCGAGCAAATTGTCAATATTTAAACTACTTCGACTTACTCAATTGCTCAAAAGCAAAAGTTGACAATAGGGATTGGGATTTATTCTTTTTTTATTCAAGAGATAAACTTAATCTGTTTGTTGATTGCCTTGTTCTCTAAGCAATAGTTGAAATGCGCCGAATAATGCTCCCAATCTCGAAAACCTTTAATAATATACTTTTACAAATTGGATTTTTTTACGAAAAAGTTCTTAACTTCTGCAATTTATTGGATAGCTATGAATTTCTATCCAATAGTAGATTGTAAACAGACCTGATGATAGACCTTTCAGCAAGGTCGAACGCGTCCTGTGATGCTCTCAATCTCGAAATGTTTTAATAATATGAACTGATATATTATTTTGGATTTATTACAAAATTTTCTTAACTTCCTGAGAATTGGACAGCTTTGGATATATGTACTATAGGTTGTAAACATGCCTTTCGAGTCCCTTAAGCAGGGGACAAATATACGTGTTGTGTGATGCTTTCAATCTAAAAATTCCTAATAATAATTTAAACATGCCCGTAGAGTCTCATAAGCAACGACGAAACACGTCGTGTCATGCTTTCAATCTCAAAACTAAATCTTAATAATGATTTAATATTGTTATTGAATTAGTACGCATTTATCTATTACTACTTTAAAATTTGTAGAGTTCTAGATATATGTAATTATAGATTGTAAACATGCCTGTAGAGTCACTTAAGCAAGGACGAAACGCGCCGTGTAATGCTTTCAATCTCAAAGATAAGTCTTAAAAAATTTTGTTGGGTACTTGATTTTATGCAAGTTGTCCGATAATATACATTATTGTGTCTATTATAAGCTTGGAAGTTTTCCTAACAAAACTTTTGGCAATAGGATTCGCAGTAGAAAAGTTAATATCTATAACATCTTCATTTCAAAACTAGTTGATAAGTTTAATTTTAGCACTTATCGAAACCGGTCTTGCAAGCTTTTGATTATAATTCTATATAATCACATCGCACATCCATCCATCCATCCATCCATACCTTGAGTTCGATCTTCATATATATAAGCTTTCAGGAATAAGTAAACCCATTTGTCAAATCTTTATTAAGAACTGTACGACCTCATGATTAACAATGAGAAAGAGTAATAGTCTTTCAAGCATAGCTTTTCATTGCACACTTGATATTAGGTACCACTTGTCATCAGTAAACAATTTCAGTGGAATCCTATCTTATCGAAACAAAATTAGGTATAAAGAGTATGTGCTATTTTATCTGATGTTTACTTTTGTCTTTTTTTTCTGATCTGACAAAAAGCGATTATGAAGGTATACCAACTTCATATATAAACAGAAAACCTGAACAATGAAAATGAACCTCATATCCCAATATCATACATTCTCTACTTTAATGTATACTACCACAAAACATCTTTTAAAAATTTCGAGGATGACTCATAAAGAACAAGTTTTATGTATATGTATGTTGAGTCATTCAGAACTGCAAAATATAAAATTGTCATATAACTATTTAAATATGTGCTACTTGAGTATGTCCGTTTCTAAGCCGCTTGTACCGTTTCTTTTCTTTCTGATCTTTGAGTTTACATCCTCGTTTTCACCATTTAGAAAATAATTCGAAAATTCTCTAGCGAGACATAGTGAGGATAATAGCAGCTTACTTCTTATGTTTTCGCTGCACCAAACCTAGTTATCCCTCATTTCAATCATCTAGATATATTCATTCGAACTATTGTTTTCCTAATTTAAAATCGATGCTCACTACCTCGTGTATGCTATTGCGAATGGCTAATTATTTTATGAAACACGATCTGAAAGGAGTGTTGAAGTGTTTAGGGGCAGAAATTTGCACTCCCCTCCCCCCCTTCCCCCCCTCCCCCCCCACAGACCGTGACAGAGGAATCCTAGTATCCATCACAGACCGTGACAGAGAAACCCCAATACCCATCACAGATCGTGACAGAGAAATCCTAGTATCCATCGCAGATCGTGACAGAGAAACCCTAGTACCCATCACAGATCGTGACAGAGGAACTCCAGGAAGCATCACAGACCGTGACAGAGAAACTGTAGTTTTGAAGCATCAAATAAATGGTGAGCTACAAATCTATTTTGAAGAAATGGAACAAAACGATGTCCACTTAATTAGTCACAATAGGTCCATCGTGTTTCACATTTTTAATCCCGCAAGGGATTGCGCTAACAGCTTTTTTGTACCACTATTTCACTTGTCCGACATAGTATTGTTGGATTACATGATCATTTTTATACTTTCTATAGTAGATTAGTATCATTAATCTTGAAATGAGTCTTGTTCTTGTCGAATCTAATGAAAGTTTCAATGTACTTCATGAAATCCTGGACTGGATTTAAATATGGCATGCTAGATTCTACAAAACTCTAAGTTCAACACTCATTTCAAGTGAATTATTGATACAGATTATGACCGAATACTCTACTGGAAGTTCCCGTTGGACTAAACAGATTTATGAAACATGGATTTCCCTAGTCATGTAGGGTTACATTGTAAAACTATTCAATGAACACTCCTTTAGAAATAATCGAAACGTCTCGTCGGACGCTCGCAAACTAAACTATCTAAAATATTATACTCTGAGAACATATACGTGTTATACCTAAAAAATCTCTGCTTTGCTGCTTATTAAATAAAGACGGTCAGAGATTTGTTTCATTTGCAATTCAATCTTCAAATTTATCCAGTGCTAAAACTATCTGAACATTGATCCTTGAGAAAGGTCGGAACTATAGTCATAGTATTTTCTTAAAAATAATACACACCATTCTACTCTTTGATAGAACAGTGTAATTTGTTTTGACTTGATTCTGTTCGAGTTTTATTCACATATTGTAATCGAACTAGAGATACTACGCCACATAATGAGACAGGCTGAGGAATAGTCCAAACACATCGTAGTAACTTCTACACACTCACATTCACATCTTAAGAACCACTATGCATTCATCGATTTGTTTCTCAGAAACATTTTCAATATATATACACCTTCCACCAACATATAAAAATGTGACATTCGTATCACATGGAATTCTATTGCAATCGTTTGCAGCATGAATCAGAGGATAAGACTTAACATCAAGTCGAAACTCGTTCTGATACCTTGTATTACCACTGTCGATGAATAACTTTTATACTCTCGTTTTTGATCCCATGCAAAATCAATTCTAACAGTGTATACAACCAAAACGTCTGATGAGATCCTTAGGCAAGGTCAAAATCGAGATCGCGTGATGCTTTCAATCTCTTTTCATCTATCTAATATATTTACTTCTAATATGCTTTTACTATTTTGGATTTTATTATTACGCAATAGTTCTTAACTTTTTTTGAAATTATTGGACAGCTTTGTATTTAAATGTATTAATAGATTGTAAACATATATGACGACAGACCTTTAAACAAGGTGGAAACGCGTCGTCTGTTGCTCTTAATCTCGAAAAATCTTTAATAGTATCTCAGTCGAAACGCGCCGTGGTAGCTTTCTACACACCCAGTAAGACCTAACTCACAAAAAAGCTATCCCATTCTGTACACTTACACCATAACCATTTTTCATTTTTCCACCGTACTGGACAGTTAACGTTGGAGTTGGACCTGGAGAGGCGCGCACAAGACATTCGGTATAGGGTATTTGTACACATTACTTTCTTTTCTATCCTTTTCAATTAATCGGTCAAAGGAATGAACAAAATAACAAACAAAAAAAAATATTGAGAAAAGGAAATTGTAAAATTGAATGATAATTTCGAATATAAAACTAATTAGTGAACTATTGAAAATAATGAAATAGAATCGAAACTTATCAATGCTCACTGCTACTTTCTTTTCGTTTTGAATTATTGTCAGGAGAATTCTTTAGGATAAAAAGTTGAAGTTGAAAAAAAAAAGATGTACACTGGAAGATATCATTGGTGATGATAATTTTATTCAATCTGTTTCAAGGTTAAAATTTCAGAAGAAATGAAGTTTGTCTGCACGAATACGTGCTGACCGCTTTTTTTTATCGTTCATCTGATAAAGATTAATCGAAATAAAGGCAGTAGCGCACACCAACTCATCACGTATAACATTCATTCTATCTTTTACACGTTAAAATAATGATGTATGGCTTTTATCTTCCACAACTTTCTTTACACGCAGCTTCTTTTTGCGCAATTTTACCAAAGAATTTACACGTAATGTTTCATACTTGATTCCATACAAGACTAGTGCGTTTACTCTTGTTACTCATAATACAAAATCATCTCGATGAAGTACACACTGAAGTAAGTTTATCATCTAATTCCAAAACAAATCTGTACACAGTTTACTTTCTGCGTTTTTTTTTCGGTATATTAAACTTACAATTTTTATTCTCGTTTCAATTCCGTGTAATTCAGTAGAGTTTTTTTTTTTTTTTTTAATTATTTTGTTTTCAAGAAATTATTCAAAATTGGATTATTTATAAAAAGTTTTCAGTTATTCAAAAGAAGATATCACTTAGCTCAAATAAATTTTGTGCTTTTCATGCTAATCTATTTTTAATTAAATTTAGAGCATTGAAATGAAGCTCTTTCTCCGACTGTTCATTATATGTTGCAAAATTTTATTGAATTCAGTGCTAAGTAAGTAAAACGAGCATACATTGCATATTTTTTTCGAAAGAATACACTATTTTCAGGATACATATTTTTTTAGAGAAATTCCAGCAATGAAAAATAATTCTGCCAAGCGCGTCTACTTATTCAATGCAATTCTTATTTTCTTTTTCCTGCTGACATTTTTTCAAATTAAGACTAGTATGCATAGGTAAATATTTATTTTTACATTTCAAGAAGATTTTTCTAAAATATTAATTTGTCTAATTTTTTTCGTAGTACAGCGACACAAATTATACATAGAAATGATCTTTTATCAATTCGTAGGTCTTCTTATAATTGATAGTGAGAAAATTTCTCATACAAAAAACAGGTAAGATTATATTTAGTTAAGGATTTTCTCACAGATTTTTATCCTTCGAATTAAAAACAAATTTTTTTTTGAAATATCGTTATAGGTTATCAAAAATTTAGTAAAATAATATCAAAATTCACTTTCAGGAAAGGCTTTCTTGGACTCCATATTTTTTTTTTTGTTTAATTCTTCGTAATCGCTGCGTCGATATTTTAATTTATCGACGTGTGATGAGGAAGGTACAGCCGAGCGGCGGTAGACGTCCTTCCACACCTGTTGAGCGATTACTCTCTTCTGTCCCACTTTTTTTCTCGTGTGCTGAGAATATTGTCATATTCAAATCGTTATTTTATTGTCAAGTGTGATCGATTTATAGAATAAGATAGATGTGTGCATGATCACTGTGGGTATCTGTAGTAGCTATACCACCAGGCAGATCAAGATCAAGGTCTAGTGGATGAGTAATTCTGACTGTTCAGGAAAGATGAAGAAAGAAATTTTTCTTTTTATTCAAAAAAAAAAACAAACCGAAGTAGTTAAGTTATAGATTAAGGTGTTATTACTTATACGTCTGTTGTAAACAAGTCTATTGTGTTTTTTTTTCTGTTTTTTTTTTGTTTTTGTTTTAATACATTTTCATGAAGTTGTTTGTATGTTTTACATGTATGATATTTGTGTTCATGAACTGTAAATATGTTTGTTTTCAAAACTTTTGTGTTCAATGTTTTTCTACATTTTTCATATCACATAACTTGTAAGACATATGCATATCTCGATGTATTTTTAGATTTTTTATACGGATAAATATGTGTCATAATTTTTTTTAATAATTTTTTGGCTTATTTTCTAAAATTTATTTGTTATAATCTTTCATTTACTTAGTACGTTTCTCTTACTAGATGAATCAAAATAATTCAACTTCATCACATTTACAAAGCCCTTCTTTGAGAATACCAAAAGTACAGCGCCGCGCTGATTTGAAAAAAAAATATCCCGGTATAACACTAAAACAGTCAGATGCGTTTCGTATTTTTCGAAAATTAACGATCTTGTTTATTGGTGACTCATCTATCCGCACCATCTACCGTGATTTCGTCAAACTTTTTGCTGAAAATTGTTTATTAGCCGAAAGTGAGGCTAAAACTCAACATGGAGAATATAAAGAATTAGAAGGTAAAATCATCACTTTTTTA
>CAJNOL010003970.1:0-12558 GCA_905250125.1 Rotaria sordida | reverse complement strand
CTTTATTTTACCGGATTTAACATATGAACAAAAAATGCATTGACAAGACCAAAAAAGACAAGAGTTGTTTTATAAGTTGCAAATGATTTTAATGCTTTTGAAGCAATTCTAGAAAAGACATATAATTAGATTTAACATTGTGTTTTCATTTTAAATTAATTTTTGATCTACTTTGTTCGATCATTTGATGTATTGACTGATCGAATATGTGTAGTAAGAAGAAGTTTTCGAAGAAAAATACGACGATTTTTTTCCCAATCATTTGGTTTCATTATAATTAATGATAATGTTGTTAGAAAGAAAGGACCATCAACTTCAAATGCTTCATTTATTAATAAATCAGGACGACTAAGATAATTTTGTAATAATTTTTCTTCACGTTCAATTTGTCAAGTTCTACAAATCAAAATAAGAGAAGAAAAAAAATGAATCCAAAACAATCTAATTTTTTATTCATACGTTGTAAGAACATTAAGAATTGTATGCATTTCATATGGAATCAAACGTATATTTGATTCTCGTCCACCACCACCTGTATCTTCACTAAATGATTGTACATCAGCAAAACGAAGTAATAAAAGTTTTATATCATGAATTGATAATGTTGGTGATGTTTCACGAATACCTGTTGCTTCGATTATATTCGTATCATATCTAAATTAATAAAACAATAGTGTAATAATTATAAGGAAATTTTTTCTCAAAAATATCTTGTCTATAAATACTCATCACAAGTTCTCATATAATCTTTGAGTATAAATAGGTTTAGAATTATAGTCTATGATTACAAGAAAAAACAAACATTTCTGATTTTCATGTAGACAGAAGGACGTATTAGCCTGAATTCTTGATAAGTCTTATGAGAAAAGAAAAATTATCGAATAATACCGAGTCGACTGACCTTCGCTCAAGAAGCACTGAATTTTCGAGTTACAAAATTTAAGGCTTAAGCTATCTACAGATTTAATTCAATAGACTCTACTAATCGACAAACTCAAGCATAATTGGTAGGACCTGATGAGACTAGAAAAAGTCTAAAAGAATAAGCTCCCATAGGTCTTCCTTCCGGAGTTATGGTCGGTTTACTGAGTTTTCGGCCCATGGGAAGGTATTTAGCAAAAATCGAATGACAAAGTTTTGATCTGAAATTTTGCCCATATGTAGATCCCATGATCCTTAGTAAGCACTAAGGACAAAATTTCGTCATTCGATTTTTTTCTAAATACCTTGCCATGGGCCGAAAACCCAGTAAACCGGTCATAACTCCGGAAGAAAGACCTATGGAAAGTTATCCTTTTAGGCTTTTTCTAGTCGTGCCAGGTCCTACTTATGGACAAAATATCACTTCAAAAGTTTTTTATCACTTGGTGGAGTTCCATCGTTAGAACATGTTTTTATTCTACGTCTGAATCTATCCCATACAGAGATGTACGGGAGCAAAAAAACTTTGGTCCCGTGCATCCTTACCCGCGATCCATACTTATCTCTATGCACACAGTTAAGTTTATCCTTATTTTATGTTTTGGAACTACTGAAAAAGACGTACAGGCTCGGCCGTAAATCTACACAGATCAGAAGAGTTTGAACATTTTTTTAACACTCCCAACCAATACGAGAAATCGGTTAGACTCATAAAAATCTAGTATTTCTTTACCGAAAGATTAGTAGACCCAAACTACATTTGAGAATTTTTCTAGACTGATTAAGATCTATTTAGTTTTGGTTTATGTTGGAGATGTTTCCTCGTTAGTAAACAATTTTAATCACATACGAAAAAACAAAAACGAATTCTCAAAATCAAACCTTGCAAGTGCTGTTGTAAATTGTGCTTCAGCAACATCAGGTCCCCATAATGGTAATAAACCATTACAACGTGTATTTGCATTTTGTAATAAAGCTGATTCCCATTCATCTCTTGATCGTGCTTGTTTAATAGCTGATGTATGACATTCAATATGTATAATATTAAAATGTGTTACAGTTGCATAACCAGATGTTTTTCGTGTTTTAGCTTCATATGGTTCAATATCAACTTTTTTTGTAAATGTATAAATAGCTAAAACTTTGTTTGGAAAATATTTATAACCTTCACGACAAATACAACAAACATGACCAGTTTCATCAGTTAAATCACCATGTGATACAGGTGTTTTTGATGCTGTTGCTGATGATTCTGATGCACTTTTGTTTCGTGCTATTTTTGTTAAATTTAATTCACGCATTTTTCTACCACGTGCTTCTTGTGCTAAACGTTTTTTTTCTGCACGTGTTTGATTTCTAACATCATCAATTTTTTTTGCAACTTGTTCATTTTCAGTTAATGAATGTAAAAGATCTTCAGCTAAAACACCAACTTTACCAGCTGTTGTTAATTGTTCAATTTTATGTAAAATTGGAATTAAACTTTGTCCAATTTTCATTTGAATATGTTCATGTCCATATGATAAACCCGTTAATAAACGTAATACATAAGATAAACTTGGTTTATTTAAAAATTCTTTCCAACTATCTTGATCTTGCATACCTAAATATGTTTTAACTTGTGGTGAATTTGATTCAATATAATTTATACATTGATCAATAATACCATTTGATTCATTAACAAGATCACGAAATTCTTTACCATAAACAGATTTTTTATCTAAATGTTTACATATTTCACAAAAACAATCTAAATGTAATTGACTATCATTATCATTTGATATTGTTGTTGTTGATGATGATGTTTGTTCAAGATCAAATCGATCAAATTCTAAATATGATTTAAAATAATCAAGTAATGTTCGCATTTTTTCTTTATTTCCAAATGATAAATATGGTAATAAATGAATAAGAGCTTCCATTAAACTTGGATGAGTTTTAACAAATGGTAATTTTATATAATTAAGTAATGAACGTAATTGTTCAATATCACCTAATACAAAAAAAAAAAAAGAAAAGGCAAAATTCATAATTGTGAAAGAATTTCTATACTCGAAATTATGACTATTGTTTCGTTTATCTTTAATTCTGATTATATAAATAATTTGTCATAAATATAGAAACAAAAACGAGTATTATTAAAACTATAAACAAATATTTATCTTATTTTTTATCCTCCCTTCAAAAGACTTAGTCCGAGCAGCGATCGTTTTGGATTTATTTCAAATCGCCCTTGAAAACTTGTTTTGTTTGCTGACTGCTACCAATTCGATAATTGAGAAGTGTAAGTAGGAAAGATCCAAACCAATAGTCATACCGAATTTATACTGCAGATATATATTTATTCTTTCGATGTTTTCCGTCAATTCTGCATTCCCACTAGAGATGTTCACGCCAGAATTTAAAGAGTGGGTGTAGTCTGAATAACTCGATAACGGCAACAACTATCGACTTGTGGTTTTCAGCAATCGAAAGATGAGAATTTCAGATGTCTCTTTATTTGATACTATATAAAGCAAAGTTATTTTAAAATCTATCATCTTCGCAAAACATGCATGAAAATAGTGTTTCATTGCAATGTAATTTTTGATTTTGACATGTGCTTCAGATCTATAGCTCAAGGAACGACTAGAATAATTATCTTCTCATCTTTCAAAACGAAGCAAACTAAATCTCGGATCTATTTAATCAAATCATATAGGATTTTGTCGATTTTAAGTAAATTTTCTAATTTTTCATCAAAATTTCTATGATACGCAATATCATTTTCATACATTTTTTAAAAATATTTCTTTAAGAAGATGGATTTTTGAAATAATTCTGTCTTATATAGTATCAGACAAAAAGACATTCGAAAATCTCTTCTTTGGATTTCTGAAAACTGCAAGTCGATAACTGTTGCAATTGTCGAGTTGTTAAACTTACACTCACTTCTCTTCAATTCTGGCATAGACATTAGTTAGAGGTAGTTTACCAAAATTGCTATTTTGCTTTCTATAGATACAGTTTTGGACTTCTTAACAAAATTTTACTGATAATTGTTCAATCTTTCCTCAGAAGGAAATTCTGAATACATATTCGGAAAAAGCGAAAAAGTTTGATTTCTAACCAAAAGTAGGTAAGTAGCCGAAAAATGAGTTGATAACTTTCGCACTGCAGATTACTTCTTTTTTGGTAGTACACAGACTGTTAAATCTTTTCTAGTATTATTACAAAAATATGACAACTTTTTTCAATAGAAATGAATGTTCAAAAAATATTGATAAGATCAATAAATAATAACTAACCTTCACATGATACAGAAAATTCATTATATTTATCTTGTGATAATGTTGTACTTGCTTCATGAAATAATTGATCCATAATAAAAAGAAGTTTTTCTGTTAATAATAAAAGTCCTTGATTACGTCCTTGTTCTTCAGTTTCAGTTTTTAATAATAAATTAAGTTTATTTAACATAGATGATATTGAACGTAAATTTGGATCAATTAAACGTTGTCGATTAACTTTAAGTTTAATAGCATATTCAAATAATTTTAATAAAATTTGTAATAATGCTTTTCCTGATGACATATCATGAATTGAATCTAAACGTTTAAGCATAGTTTCTAAACCTGAATGTTCACTAAGAACATTAGCTAAACGATATATATCTTCAGGATCATCTTCACCATTTTCATTAGCATTTTTCTTTGTATCAAATGTTTCAATTATATCTTCTGTTGCATTATTTAATAAACCACGGATACAATAAACAATATGCATAGGTTCATGTTCATTTTGTGATGGAGAGTATGGGTGT
Organism: Rotaria sordida; assembly: GCA_905250125.1. Classification (NCBI taxonomy): domain Eukaryota; kingdom Metazoa; phylum Rotifera; class Eurotatoria; order Philodinida; family Philodinidae; genus Rotaria; species Rotaria sordida. The sequence goes on along the minus strand of CAJNOL010003970.1, from coordinate 7,835 downwards.
GGTGTAGAAGTGAGCAATTGTCGAAACCCAACAAATACCCACACCCACACCCACACACCTAAACCCACCCCACCCCACACCCACACTCACACCCACACCCTGAATCGGGCGTTTCCAAAAGCCAAGCCTATTGAAGCTGGCTAAAAAGGTACCCCATCGGTAGAGCTGATTACGATCTACTTCATAACTTTCACCTAGTTGTTGGAAAGTGCTTTCGAACGAATCCTGCAAGGTTTTGCAGAAAAGCCTAGGATGCCGCTAGTTTTTTGCAGACTTCGTAGGCCCAGCACCATCTGATTCTTTTTAAAAGGTATCCAATTGGTAGAGCACGTCAGATTCCATTAGGAAAGTAATGTATTAGAGTTGGAGACAACTCTAGGGCGATTCGCTACGCCTTTTATGGAAAAATTGGCCAATTGGGCTCTGAATCAGGCATTTTTGTGCGAAGCGAAGCATCGAATTAAGTTCTAAAGGTGTCGATTCGATAGATCTCGTTCAGATCTATTTGGAAAGTTATATATCTCAGTTGAAAAGCACTTCTGGACGAATCGGTTCGGGTTTTATTGAAAAACTGAACAATTGGTCTCCGGATTAGGCGTTTTTCTGAGAAGGGAAGCATCGAATCAAGTTCTAAGGGTGTCCACTCGATAGATCTCGTTGAGATCTATTTGAAAAGTCATATATCTCACTTGGAAAGTACTTCGGGACGAATGGTTACGGGTTTTATTGAAAAACTGAACAATTGGACCCCGGATCAGGCATGTTTCTCAGAAGGGAAGCATTGAATCAAGTTATAAGAGTGTCCACTTGATAGATCTCGTTGAGATCTATTTGGAAAGTTATATATCTCACTTGGAAAGTACTTCGGGACGAATGGCTACGGGTTTTATTGAAAAACTGAACAATTGGACCCCGGATCAGGCATTTTTCTCAGAAGGAAAGCATTGAATCAGGTTCTAAGGGCATCCACTCGATAGATCTCGTTGAGATCTATTTGGAAAGTTATATATCTCACTTGGAAAGCACGTTTGCACGAATGGTTTCGGGTTTTATTGAAAAACTGAACAATTGGACCCTGGATCAGGCCTTTTTCTCAGAAGGGAAGCATCGAATCAAGTTCTAAGGTTGTCCATTCGATAGATCTCAACGAGATCTATTTGGGAAGTTATATATCTCAGTTAGAAAGCACGTTTGCACGAATGGGTTCGGGTTTTATTGAAAAACTGAACAATTGGGCCTCGAATCAGGCCTTTTCCTCAGAAGGAAAGCATCGAACCAAGCTCTAAGGATCTTCATTCGATAGATCTCGTTGAGATGTACTTGGAAAGTTATATATCTCGGTTGGAAAGCACTTCTGGACGAATCGGTTCGGGTTTTATTGAAAAACTGAACAATTGGACCCCAGATCAGGCATTTTTCTCGGAAGGAAAGGATTGAATCAAGTACTAAGGGTGTCCATTCAATAGACCTGGTTGGGATCTATTTGGAAAGTTATATAACTCAGTTGGAAAATAGTCCTGGACGAATCGCTTCGGCTTTTATTGAAAAACTGAATAATTGGGCCCTGGATTAGACGTTTCTCTGGGAAGGGAAGCATCGAATGAAGCTCGAATGGTGTCCATTAGATAGATCTCGTTTAGATTCAGTCGGGAAGTTATATGTTGGACTTGGAAAGTACTCCTGGGCGAGTCTCTTCAGGTCTTAAGAGAAACCTAGGATGGGACCTGTGATTGGCCGTTTTTGAAGGGAAGGGTTTATCAAATTGAGCTCCAAAGGTGTCCAATCGATAGAGCTCGTCGAGATCTACTTGAAAAATTGAATTATTTCGCTGGAAAGTGCATTTGAGCGAATCGCGACAATTATTGTTTCAAAAACCTGGTTTCTGGTGCGAATTGAAAATTTTGAGGGCGAGAGGAGTATGGAACGGAGCACCAAAGATGTGCATTCGATAGAGCGCGTCAAGATCTACCTGGAAACTCAATGATTAAGTTGGAAAGCATTGGTGGGCGAATCACGACAAGTTTTTCTAGAATTGTTTGCATTTTACACGTTTTTTTGATGATATTTGAGGATTTTTGCAGTTTGAGTGGGGGCTAGAGAGAAATGAATTATGTGGTTGGATAGAGCTCGTCGAGTTCTACTTGGAAAGTTATTAGACTATTTTGGAAAGTTTTCTGAAGCGAATTCTTTCAGGAAATACTCGAATCCTGACCTAAGATATCCTACGTATAGATATGTTGCATGTCCATACTTTATTCATATTGATGTTAAAATTTGAAGGAAAAAAAAGTAGATTTCTGATATCTGGTTTCTCATCATTATTTTGAATTACACGCAGATATGTTGCATATATATTTTTATTCATCTTGATGTTAAAATTTGAAAGAGAAAAAAAGTAAATTTCCGTTATCTGATTTCTCATGGTAATTTTGAATTATAGATAGACATGTTGCATATGCGTTCTTTATTCATATTGATGTTAAAATTTGAAAAAAAAAACTAAATTTCTGATATCTAGTTTCTCATGGTAATTTTGAAATATACATAGATATGTTGTATACACATACTTTATTCATTTTGATGTTGAAATTTGAAAGAAAAAAAAGTAGATTTCTGGTATTTGGTTTCTTGCAAGAAACTTGATGTGTACACAGACTAAATTTCTGATTTTATCAGGGAAAATCAGACATCAGACTTCAGATATTTAGTTAAAACTGGTAATAATTTGAGATTTGCCATGCCCTCGTTTTTGAAGGCATAACCTATGTAAAAATTCTACCACATCCAAAAATATTAGATTATGAATAGATATATTCAGAAAGAAGATTAGAATCAAAGGCCTTGTTGCCAGAAAAAAAATATATAATGAGAGGACTTTCTGCCAGAAAAAAGAAAATAGAATCAATGAACCTTCTGGCAGAAACCGAAAATCAATGACTGCACCTTCTGACAGAAACAGAAAATAGAACGAACGGCCTTTCTAAGAGGAGCGAACTGTAGCGATGAAAGAAAATTTTCTTGACGACAAGATGTTATAATCAGAATGTTTTTATAAAGAAAAAGCAGCTTAATTGATTTTCTGTATATCCACTATCATTATAAAATAGCAAATTGTTAAAGAAAACATAGAAAAAAGTTTCACAGAAACAACTTTTACTTTTTAAATTTTGGTGGGGGCAAGCTCCACCAGCCCCTCCCTAATCGGACCCTCTAACTATGAGCCTTATCTATGAGTACAATATGAGCTTGAACGGAAGCTATCAGTTGGATATGTTCCCTCGTCAGCAATGAAAACGTAGATTTTATTTTACATGTTTTTTTTTTGAAAATTTGTTTAAAACTTTAAATTGGAGAAAATAATCGAAAATTTTTATTTTCATTTTTTTTATATATAAATACTCATGTTTCATTGGAAATGATCTTTTTAATGACAGTATTCTTTTCATTAATATTGATAAATATGCATAAAATCAACGGCAAACAAACTGATTTCTAATGCTAGAAATGTAAAAAATCAGCTTGTATTCTCATGGTATAAAGTTAAAATTCCTCTATCAACGTTTAAATCAGTGGCGGAGCCAGGGTGGGCCAGATGGGGCTGAGCCCACCTATGGATCTTTGAGCCCCATCTAGTGAGATTTTGGGAAAATAAATCTCATTATACAAAAGTGTTTTGGTGTTCATAATTCAGATTTTCACGTATATATCTAATTTTGGAGAACTGATATGCCTTTGAATAATAGAAAATACAGTCAATACAAATACAAGCTTCAATCAAGTTTTATAGGTTATGAATACCTTATTTTAACTTTATAGAAGACTGCATTGATTCTTTTTTATTAGAATACAGTGATTTCTGTTGTTGTAAGGAGAGAGAATGAAAATTCATTACGTTTTGGAAGGTTGTATTGATCATTTTAAAAATATTTTGTTCTTGCTGAACTCATAAAATATGTTACATAGATTATAATTTAAAATTACCAATGTAAAATAAAATACATAAATGTAAATATAAATGTATAACAATAGATATATCATAATTGGGATGTGGGTGTGGATGTGTGTGGGTGTGGGTGGATGTGGGTGTGGGCGTGGGTGGGTGTGGGTGTGGGTGTGGGTGTGGGTGGGTGTGGGTGTGGGTGTGGGTGTGGGTGGGTGTGGGTGTAGGTGTGGGTGTGGGTGGGTGTGTGGGGTGAGGGTGTGGGTGTGGGTGTTGGAATACCGGTCACCCACACCCACACCCCACACTCCACAACCACACCCACACCCACACACCCATCTTACGCTTCGCTTTTTCTTGGAAAATATATTTGAGGTCCATAAAATCTCTACTTTTTAAGAAGTTCATCATTTATTGCTTTAGATACTAGTCCTTTCTATAATGCATGTCGAAATAATAATATTGATTTGGTTAAAAAATATTTACAAGAAATGTCATTAGAAGAAATTAATAAATTAGAACCGAATGGATCTACTGAACTCCATGTCGCTGCATATCGAGGACATGAAGAAATAGTTGAACTATTACTACAAAAAGATGCTTGTTATACAACAGTGAATAAATATAATTGTACTCCATTGGATGAAGCTAGAACTGATAGAATAAAGCAGATGATCCGTCGCCGTATGAATAAAACTCGTTTTATTAGTGAATCCATCGAATGGATTCTACAGACAGACAAGGCAGATTTTCAAGCACATCAATATTGGACAAAATTGGAAACATATGGACGAGATCCACAATTTCATAAATTGATTGATTATATAAAAAGAAACTATCTTGAAAAAGATTTACAAAGTATTGAAGATATTGATACAGTTATAAGATATTTTAATATCGCGATCGACAAAAGAGATCCTGTTTATTTATTACAAGCCTATACAGCTGAAACTGGTTTCTATTCTACACTTAATGTTCATCTAACTCAAATACGTCTAGAAAATTTAACTGATAATGAAAATCTTAGTCGAGCATATTATATTGGAATAATTGCACGTCATCCAAAATTCGAAACATTTTCGTATACTGGAGAAGCATATCGTGGTATGATGATCACTAATAATGATTTAAAACAGTACGAGATAGGTACACGAATTTTAACTAAAACATTTTCATCTTCATCAAAACGATTGAATATAGCATTGGGATTTCGTGATGATAAGCGTCATACAGATGATCGATTAAGTACAATATGTACATATGAGATACGTAATCAAAGAACTGCATTAGATATTCAAGATATATCATTATTTCAATATGAAGAAGAAGTTTTAATTTTACCTTATTCAGCATTTAAAATAATTGACATTCAAATAAATAAAGACAAATCACCTAACGTTGAAATAAAATTAAAAGAATGTGAACCATGGTAAATATTCATAGTGATTGAAACTGAAATTTGACGATAATTTATTTCCTTATTATAATATAATCAATAAAAGAAAATAAAAATAAATGAAAAAAATTACATTTGACAGAAATAACATAATTTAGTATTGATTTAAGATAGATTTGTTATAGAAGGATGTCGATGTGGGTGTTAAACAAAAAGCCCCACATCCTTACCCGATAATAAATGAAAGATAGAAAGCGAATTAGTTGTTACTCCTACCCCTGAAAGAAAGTGAAGAACAAAAAAGAACAACTAATAATTGACAATGGACAAATCTTAGAGAAGTGCGATCGAAAAAAAAAACTTCAACATAGACTGTTCTTATTTATTTAAGCAGTTTTTCGTGTTCATCATCAATCATGTGCAAGATAGATCAACAATCACATCGTCTAAATAACATCATTATTAGCAAAATGAATGCAGCTAATCATTGAGAATTTAATCAAATTTATTCAAATATTTGACCACATAATCTCTAAAAAGCCACTCACTACCGTCATCTTTAAGAAGTGATATATTAATTTCGTCGCTGTATGCATTTTTTGATATATGATGGTGAATTTTTCACCAGTGAATTTTTTTCCTGTTCTGTTCATATATACACACTGTGTCTAAACTGGAGAAGTATCTCAGATGCATCTTACTGAGTCTATATGGTGTCGTAAATTTGGAGATCGACTTTTTGAGAATTTTGTTCGTCATATTCGAATGTTGTATTCTATGTTTTGATTGTGCTCGTAACTTATGGACTTGTATATTTGCACATATGTTCTATTAAATTGTTTTCTTGTTCAATTATTCATGACATCTTTCTCTCTTTCTTGATCAATGGTTACACATTTCTCCAATAGAATTTCGATCCTTTCCTGTCATTGTTGACCGAGGCTATGTGTATTCCGTATATGCTAATTAAGGAGGCAGTGCATAACGTGTGGAAATACCAACTCTTCAGCTAAGTTCGATAGTATTCGCAAATAAACATTTTCAGACATGAATCTGAATCTAATTCTAGATTGATACTTCAGACAAATAAATCGAGAACAAAGAAACATGGCTGATGGATCACTCCAAATGAATGATCGTGAATGGGAAATAATGCTGATTCCTCTGAAGTTTACGTGGCAACCCACAGAAGATGAATTGATCTATCTAAAAAAGTTAGTCTGTCTTCGAATGAAGCAGCGAGAGCTGATACCATTCAAACAGCAAGATTATATCAGTCCATCGGTGATCATGGACGGTTTCCTGTATCATGGCGATTTGAAACACGCAATGAACAAAACATTACTTGGAGAACTCGATATTCGACGTATCATCAATGTGTGTGATTGCCCATTGGAACAAGACATTCTTGATCAACGTCATGTCTTATGGATCAATTTGGACGACGATACATACACCGATATTGCCCAACATTTCGAGTTGACAAATGAATTCTTGCAGTCCTGTAAGGCAAAAAGCGCAAAAGTACTAGTTCACTGTCAGATGGGCGTTTCTCGCTCGTCCTCAATCGTTCTCGCCTATCTAATGAAGTAAAACTTTTCCTTTGGCTTCGAAATCGTTCTCGTTTTCTCGATCTAGGTACCATCATGATTCTCTGAACAAAGCCTATGATTATTTGGTCGAACGAAGACGTTGTGCTGAACCCAATCTTGGCTTTCTCCTACAACTGATTCGATACGAGCGTAAATTACGCAAGACAAATGAGATTGCCCGAGGGCAGAACACTCTCGAGAAGAAAAATACGATCGAAACATCTGATGCGATCAAAAATTCGGTAGCTTTAATTAATCCAACTGGCGAACTGGCGAAGACGAAAACAGCACAATCAAAGACAAAGAGACAAAACAGTGTTTTATCCAGAGATGTGTCTGGGTGGACGGCACTCCCCCGAAGATCGAGTTCGTCTCATCGTCCCTGGAATTTGTGGCCATTATGCCGCGAACTATGTTGTTGGCCCCTCGGGAATACTCGATCGCCCCTTCCGAGTTTCAAATTACCCCTTCGGAGGAGAGAACCTGCATAAAACACTGAGACACAAGTAAATCCGTCCCAACAATAGAAAATCTGAGTCTTCTATTGCGTCTGAGCGTTCAAAGTTTCTAGAGGAATGTTGTGCATATACACAGGAATAGAGAAAAATGTGTTAATGGAAACGATACTTATCGAAAATCAGATCCAATATGAGATACATCGACATTAAAAAGATGAAATGAAAGGACATTTCGCATCACTGATCAAATCCTTCCAGTGGAAGCAATTCACAATTGGGCATTAAATGAAAACTGTATGTTAAAAGTTACAGATCGCAACCACAAAAAAAATCAAGAAAAGTTTAAGGGTGTGGATGTGAGTGTGGGCGTGGGTGTGGGTGTGGGTGTGGGTGTGGGTGTGGGTGTGGGTGTGGGTTTGGATAAATTGAAGATTCACATCCACACCCAC